>BMAO01023390.1:0-76164 GCA_019973975.1 Trichonephila clavata | reverse complement strand
CGTTAATATTCACTTATTCATGCAATCTGTCGCAAAGAGCAAGACAGTTCTTCAAGAGCGACGGAAATTTATTGTCGAAATGCAATCTTTGAAATACTGCAGCTATATTCGCAGAATAAATCTCAGAAAGCATTCACACCTTCTACGTCGTTCATACACAACTATCAGTGTCTAAAATACAAGAATGTAAAAGATTATTCTTCACAATAGCCCAAGTAATCGCTAATCTCTGGTTGACTTTTCACGGTCGAATCAACATAAACCAATCGCTAGTCAAAACAATACTAACTCTACAACTGTCAAAGCAAGACTAACTCAGTTGCGTTGAGCAACTCCATATTTATAGTTTTCACGGATTTTTCTCGAAATTTCCGCTTGTGTCATAGATTGTGATATAAGTAGATTTCTCCTGTAATTTTCAGAAGGATCCTATGGTTGCGAGCTTGTCTAAAATGGTCGCCAAAAATGATGCCAACTTGGCTCTATCGCCAATTTCCATTGAATCACCATTACAATGTAAGGAACGTGCTTTGCTTGCCAATAAAATAAATACAAAATAGAGTAGTAAAAGCGTATTATACATTCAGATATAAATTATTTACATTATTTTAAATACTCATTACGCAAAATTCGTAACAATATAACTAAATTTAATGCATACAAATGCAGTATTATTCATATATTATGTTTTTATTATTTTGGACGCACCAAAGGCTTATATTAAAGTTTACAAATAACTATATTAATACAATATGAATAATAATGAATGAATATGTATTGTTCAAAAATTAGCTGCCTGTATATGGAATAATATATTCCATACCAAACTTTGTTTGCGTAAAACCAAAATTATATTTGTCTTCCAAAATCTAGATAATTAACTAATACAAGGGGTGATCAAATGAAAAGGTACGAAACGACATAAAAATGAAACAGTTAAATATTTGCATATTCCGCCAAGGGAGAATGTAGCGAGACATCTCGGGATGCATTGGAGACTCTGACTGGGATCGGATCATGCGCGGGTGCCCGCATGCGCAGGAGAGAGGAAAGGCTCTTATAAAAAGCGGCGTCCAAAGGATGCGAGCACAGAATTACTCGAGCACAGAAAAAGCATTAACTCCGATGTGTACTGTGAGACACTCCGACGCCTACGCAGGTCCATCAAGACCAAAAGACCGGGGCTGCTCACGGAGGGTGTGGTTCTGCTCCATGATAACGCACGTCCACACGTCTCCAGAGTCACACAATGGAACTGGACAAGTTCCAATGGGAGACGTTGGACCATCCGTCCTACAGTCCGGACATGTCACCCTGCGATTTCCATGTGTTTGGTCCACTGAAGAAACACCTGAAAGGAAGCGCTTCAACTCGGACGACGTACTCAAGGACACTGTGAAGGACTGGGTCTCGTCACAGCCACAGGAATTCTGGGAACAAGGAATCCTGCGGCTTGTTCATCAGTGGGATCGTTGTGCTCAGGCCTATGGTGTATATTTTGAATAAAGTCTATATTTGTACCCACCGTGTCGTTTCGTACCTTTTCATTTGATCACCCCTTGTATATTGCAATTATATCTTTTGGATTGCAGAAACGAGAATTTAAATATCTTTATGACTAGTGAGAGGAAATGTTAAATTGTCCAAAAATACATGATGATATTAACGAAACATGTGAATGCGAAACAATTTAATAAGATAAATAATGAAATGCAACTATGAATTTAAATGCCTTGGGTAATTTGCATTCAAACGTGTTTATTAAGTTTATTAACACGTGCATGAATTACTGAATACTTGTATAAGGGAAAGAATGACTTCCTTATTAACATGTAAATTCGGTAACAATCATGTGTGGGATTTGTTACACATCTATGTACAATAAGGACATGTAAGGAAAAACGTTTGTAATAGTGCTTGTAAATCTTTATAAGAAAAACTAAAATTTAACTAACGTGCAGAATTAAACATACGTAATCGTTATAAAGTAAATTATGCATGTCATTTAAAAACATGTAACTCAAATTAGATTCATAAATAAGTTTTTAGTTATTCTTCAAATCAGACTCACATTTTAAATAAAGGTTTTATGTGATATCCCTAGGGTTTTCGAAAGATAGCGTAAAAAGTAAGATCACGCAAGAAAAAAATGATTTTTAAATTATATTCTTAAAGAGATACTCCTAATAATATAAGTATATAATTATATACTAAATTATATACTCCTAGCTGGCATTATTGCCTTGAAAAATTAACATGTTAATAATAATTATCGGTGTTGCCTCATGATCAAACTCCATGAGAGGTAAGTTTCTCTTCTCGGATGTGTCAACCAAAATAGGCACACAAAAAAAAACTAAAACTTTTTTTTGTGGAAATATAGCGAATGAAAGGCGTTTAATATGTTTTTGCTGTTTGAATTTAAATATATGTTTTTGATGTTTTCTTCAGCGTAGTCATCTATAAAAAAACTCTCTACTTTTCCCCCCACAATCTATCCTATTAGGAACTTAATTGGCATTTAAATCGGTTTTTAACACGCTTTTATAAGTTTCACTTGTATGTAACGGAGTCTTTGAACTCAATTTTTACCCACTTTAAAAGGTCAGATTAATTCGAAATTTTGCACACTTGTCAAGGACAGATGACAAAACAAGAATTTCATAATTTTATTCCATTGTCCTGATCTGTATAAGCAAAAATAACGATTTCCAGATTTGGCGACTAATTCAATATACCATTTCTAGATTTGGCAACTAATTCAAGATCCCATTTCCAGATTTGGCGACAAAGAGATTAAGTTACAACCCTAAAAAAGCGAGTAAATGTGCATAGCAATTTCTTACCATAACATAAACAATTGTCTAGTTTTTCTCAAAATGGAAATAAATTTTTTAAAAACTAAAAAACACGCTTTTATACTTAATGGAACTAAAAAGTAAAAAAATAATTATTAATATTAGAATAAAATGATTAACGAGAAAATTAATGTCATTAGGGTAAAAGCGTGGGATGTTCTATAAATTATCAATTGTTATAATTTCTATTCCGAAATCCCGAGTTAGTGTAAAAATGTATTGCAAAGCACCCCACGCTTTTATCTGAATGACATTTATTTTCTAGTTAATCATTTTATTTTTGTATTAAGAATTATTTTTTTATTTTTTAGTTCAATTCTGCATAAAAGCATGTTTTTTAGTTTTTTATTAAACTATAATTTATTATTACAATATTTCTTTAAACGCAGTTGAAATTTCCATTTTTGTAAAATCAAATTTGAGTTTTGCCTTATTAGGACCATTATATTGAATACTATTTGTATTTTAAAATAAACACTAAATTTTTATTTCCCTTAAAATATCAAACTTCTCATCAAACTTCATTTTTTTTGTAACAACATCTCATTCAAAAATGTATTTGTTTGAATCCTAAAACATCTCGAACTCACTTACATGAAATCAAATTTTCAAGAAACTCGATCGAAAAATTTATGTTTCATAAACACGTAAAGTTGAGGCTGTAACTTGTACCATAAATCATTTCTTCAGCTTACTCTGGGGGAAGGCATGCCACATAAAATATTTCCACCTGGATTTGATGTCAGATATCTATGCTGCAATCTTGTACCCCTATTATGGATGTGAAGCAAGGAAGATATCGTATATTTCCACTGCCTTGCACGTGATTTTTGCTTTATCACGTTTAGTTTTAAAATGAAACAATCACTGATCTACTGAATACAGCATTTCGGACTTGTAAAAAGATATTGCCTGGTTTGGGATATATGTTCCAGAAAAAGATTTTTACAATGTTTTTCTGGTGTCAGATATAAGAGACTTCTTGGTATGGTTTATTTCTTTAGAAAATGTACGCTTATACATTGTTATGACGTAATGGTATTATTTATCTTACATGTTAAGAATTACTGAGATTTAAATTTAAAAACATTCTTTTTAATTTTAAATAATATTTATTTTTTTCTAAATGATTGCAATGATGAACAAATACAACCATAAGTTTAATCTTTCGTTTGTTAAGCTATAGCTATACGTGTTTCAGTACCTCTACCCTAAGTATTTAATTTAATGCGGGAAAATAACCCTTTAAGTGCCACAGTCGTGTATACATAACGTGACCATTTATTCTTTGACTCAAAACGGGACATTATATTGTTCAGGTCAATTAACAGGTATACATTGAAAAAAACCCACTTTTTTAAAGTTATCTATTCAGAAAATTTAGCTTAAAAGTTACGAATTAAAAAATATACCTGAAATGTTTAGTTATATTTATATTTATCAGATGGACAAATTTGCTTTAATATATCTGGGGAAGATTTAAGTAAGAATGAAACTCTTGGAACGTTTTTTTTATATTCACTTTAATTATCAACATCACCTTTAGAACTGAAATTAGTAGCTGGGTTTTCTCAGATGTCCACAATTTGTTCATCATAGAAAATACTCTTTCTACTGGAGCATTTGCAGCAAGCAAACATAAAACATATTCAAATAAAATAGAAAAGTTTTCATGCTGTAGATTGTTGGCGGGAAAGTGTTTGAATACTTCCACCCAACGAGTTTCTGTGGAAACAATTAGTCATTTTTATTCGTTTACTTTTTGCGATGTAATGTAGTTAGAAATTAATGAAAATTCGTCGAATCTTCTGTATCTTTATTACAATCAATATACTACTTTTCAATTAATACATCCAGAGATTTTTGAATGTCTTCCCATGCGGGGACCTTTTTTAAATCTACCCAATAAAATATCTCCATTACTTTGGTATGAAAGCAAGTTCACTGCTCCAGATATTTACGGCTTACTTTATAAAATTCTGTAGCCGTATCTATGTAAGTACCATTATCTTTTGATTTCACTAATAATTAACGGGCCGTAAATGGAAGAGACTAATTGGTCTGTTTCTGTGTCAAATTGTCTTTTAGTTGATTGATTTCTTTTGCAGCTTCAACTGCCGATACAGCCTGATATTCAAGTTTCAATACAGCTTTCTGAACAGCTTCGCGTGGTTTCCGAAAACGGGACAATTTTGCGTCCAGAGTTCATTTCGGGGACATCGGGACTCGTAATTATAAAAAGGACAGTCCGTTCAAAACTGGATGTCTGGTCAGTTATGCATACACATCCTGCTGAGTTTGTGCTTTTAGTGGCCCGGCCTTGTATACTCGTCCTTCCAAAGGAGGACTTTTTGTATTGTGCTGCTTTATTTAAAACTAGTCCCAAGGCTTTGGAATACAATAACATAGCATTGACAGTGCTTCTAAAGAGCTTACTTATTTCGGAGAAAAGGTGGGGAAAGAATTTGAAAGGGCATATTCCAGGAACGATGGAATTCATAGCTAAGCAGTTTTTATTCTTTTTCGGTTTCAGTGTGCTCTTTTCTATTCTTCATTTGTAGCATTTTCGTTTACGTGTGTAATAGGAGCTTTTAATTTTTTGTATGAATGTACTGAATGTGATACTGGTTTATGGGTTTAACCATGTTTTAGGATATATCACAGAACAGATAAAAAAAAAAAGTTATAACTTATTTTTTATGATATTCTAACTCTAGAGATTATTTTTTTATTTTCATTTTATTGTTTTATCCTTTTTTCCCCTTCTTTTTTAAAGTGGAAGTAAACACTATTTTAGGCCAAACCTCCAACTTTTTCGTTTCCCCCCAATAAACTGCGTAACAACGCTCACCTGCAGGAAAAACGATCTAGGAGGTGAATTTCGTAAATTTTCCTCGGCAGTTAAGGAGCTAACAAAAAAAATTATAAATTTGTAATTTCAAAAAAATTGACTTTAGTCGGTCGTGCTTAACTGAATACTGATTCAAAAGAAAGTTCAACTGATTCGAAATTGATGATATTTGAAACTAAAATTTCTGGAATGTATTTAAAAAGCACTGCGTATTAGTTATTTATTTAAAATTTCTTAAGACAAAGATATTTCAAATTCTCGTTGGTAAGTTGTTTTTTAAAAGCAAAATTTTATTTGATCTGCATGTTTAGCCAATAGTGTATTCTTTTAAATAAAAATTCAATTTGCCACAAAAATAAATTTTCATGCTTTCTAATGATTATTTAAAAGAGAGTTGGAACTCAGTCTCTTAATTAAAAAGTATGAAAAAAGTATGCCGATTATCTAGCACTGTTTAATTTAAACATAAGTGTAATTCCATATGAAACACATCATACCCTTACATAAAATTGACTTGAAGTAACTTATCAGAAGAATCAATATGATAATTTTTTTCTCAAAATGTTTCTTCTCGAAATTCAATCAGTGAATGAAAAGTAGTTTGTAAAAGAAAATAACTTGGAATGGTATTAAATGGGTCTTGAACTAGTGAAATCTTTTATTTTTAAATGAATGAATACTAATGAACAATTGTGCTAATTATGAAAATTGTAAATGTAGTGTTGTTCCAACCGAAAGGATCATTTTTATAAATAGATGATAATATAATAACATAAGTGATGATATAAAGCACAAAAATAAATCTGTAAAAATGCTTAACGGTTCTGACTTAAATCATTAATTTTTCCAAATTTAAAATTTGCATTCCGTAAATATATAAATGTTTCTCGAAATTGATTCATGAACACAGTTTCATTTGCCGAATGTTTTACATTCTGTTATTTTATTAATTATTCTCATATTTAATATGTCACAGCTCGTAGAAATATTACTAATATTAATTGTGCTTTCAGGTATTTTAAATCTGGTATTCTTTACCAACTAACATTCCTTAAATAACTCTAACATTTCTAATTAAGTTTACACAAATTTCGAATAGTGACTACTTGGAAAACTATAGTTTATTTGTATCACATCTCCATTTAAATTAAAGGTTACTGTATAATTTCAAAGCTTATCTTATTCATTAAATTGAGATTAAACGTAAATATTACAATTCATTTTTTGACGTCCAATTTGCTTAGGAAATGAATCAGTATCATTTATTTTCTATGGATTAATTTAATTGAGCAGTGTAATTATAAAATTGAATAAAATAGGATTAGTTTATATGAATCATAGCGAATTGTACTATGAAATTTAAATTATTTCGAAAAAAACCCATTTGAATCAAAATGATTTGCACAGAACAATGCGTATGCCATGAGTATGAAACATTTGATTGAAATTAACATACATCCATAAGCCAGCCGTGTCTCATCGTATCTTAAATTAAAATGTCTCTGTGAAGTTTTGACTATGAGATAGCTGTTTAATTTATATATTTTCACTTAAAATTTGATTGAATAAATGATGAAAACAATTGGAATCCATTCTTAGATAAAATATTACATTTTGCTTAAAATATTTTAAAATCTGAAAGTATTGCATGATTAATATATTATTCTAAATGTAACTTAGAGTATTTTCTTCTATTTTAATATTTTAAAATGTATTTTAAATTCATAAACCTTTTCTACTTAACTTTAATTCTTAATCATATGAAATATCACGATAATATTTTATGCATATGAACTTTCTTATTTTAACTTCTTCATACCAAAAGTACACATACGTGTACCTGCGGTTTTAACTTCATATCTTATTAACGGATAAAAAGAATAAACTGAGATCGAAAATTATCTTTCATGCACGTTCATGGGGACATTTGTAATTTTTTCTATTCGACAAGAAGTCGAAAAAGTGATCTATTTTTTTAACATTTTAATACTTATATAAAATTTTTGAGTTTCATATTTTTTATTCGTTGTAGATGATTTCCAAGAATTATACATCATGTAATTCTCACACTTTTAACAGTTGTAGTATTCTAATTAGAAGCAATTTTTGAGATGCACATTTGTACCTCCGGTTGTTATTCATTTCCAGATGCAAATGGCATTCAAACTAAAAGTTTGCATATAATGTTATTTTGTATAGTGATGACATGCTTATTTATCTCAATTTATAGTTATACACTTAATTTTAAGTAAGAGTAATTTTAAGTAAATATACCATAATGTTTATATTCTAGTTGAAAATATAAGAAAAGTTTAGAAATGCATAAAATTTATATAGAAATTTGTTTTTAATTGTCACATCTCATGCTTATTCGAGATTTGTTTCTATATAACTGGCTGTAAATGATGTTTTTTTCTCTCTCTAATTACAACAAATAAATTCTACTCTACTTAATTCATGACCAGCCAGATAGTTTTTATGCTTTTAATGACACTATATACTTGTTTACAAAGTTTTGTGAGTTCTGCCTATTAATTCTAAATACTAACAAAACTCTTAGTGAGCGAAGCAAAACATCATCGTGGTTACAATAAAACTAAGGAAGAACTGAATCAGATCCGAAGCAAAAAACACATTTTATGTTTACAGAAAATGAGAGCGCCATCTATTGATCCTTTCCCACACGGGTATTGCAATAAACACCAGTGAAGTAAAAGCTGGATCACAACTTTTTTCGTATGCTTTTTGTACGAAATAATATTAGTTTTTGTATCTTTGCTTATAAAAAAATCATTGCTTTGAAAAATTTCATTTAAAAACTTAATTATCATGCATTTTTTTCCATTTTTAAAGAATGATTTACTAAAATAAATGTAATTGGGAGAAAGAAGGTCGTTTTTATTATTGTAGTTAAGACCTGAATACCGTGTTGTTTAGTAAATGACTAAACTTCAATCGTGTTATTCCTCAAACAAAAAGAAAACGGTTTACCGGCAAGTGTCGGAATTCGATAGAGAAAGAATCGTTGTCTATCGAGAGTGTGGATAACCATTCCGTGATATCATCAGTTCCTCAGGTAAATATCCAAATACTCCCATGCAAATACAGAATCAAAGGGTTTCTGAGGGTCATATTAAACGGCATGCTGGATCTCCCCCCAGTCTCTTTTCACTAGCACTCGAAAGGACAGTGAGGTCGATCTGCAAAACCGTACAATCACATCAAGGACCATTAGTCAGGGGACCGACATGTTTGCAGAAATCTCAGTGGGCGCACGTACAGTGCGCGATGACGCTTGTAGCAGAGGGGATTGTCAGCAAGGTGACCATTATTTCGGCTTCCCTTGACAATCCAGCATAGAGAGAAATTAGTGAATTGAATGACAAACCTGGATACAGGAGTGGCAAAATGTCTTCTTTTCATACAAATTACGCTTGGGCATGCATATTCTGATGGCCGCATACGTCTCTGGAGGATCCAAGGAGATTACTCGCTACCTGCTAGAAGATATCACCATAGAGGCCCCCTGCATCTGGCGTTATGGTTTGGGAAGCTATGGGTACGGAATACTCACGTTTCTAGTTCGGATTAATGCTAACTTGAACGAAGATCGGTACATTCCTGACATTTTAAGTCCAGTAGTTGTGTTTTATCTTCCAGTCAGCCAAATTCCATCCTGCAGCAAAATAATGTAAAAACATACGTTTCGCGTCGTGTTCTGACCTTTCTCGTCACACAGGATATTCAATGGTTCTTTATCTGCCCGGCCTTTAGATCTGTCATCCATTGAAAATATCTGGGTGTTGGTTGCTTCTCCAACTAATTCGCTTGATGAAATGAGATGTAGACTTGAAGTAGCATGGAACGAGTTGCCCGTTTCTGTCATCCAAATCAAGTTCGACTCCACGCCTAACTGGGAAAGGGCCTTTTTAACTTCCAGGGGAGGCAGCTGTTTCTAATTAAATTTCACTCCTTAAAGTATCCAACTGGTTGCGACAACTTTTTTTAAAAAAAAATAGAGATGTGTGAATTTTTTTTCCAGATTTTTTTAGTACATTTTAAGAAAAGTATGCTAAGATTAAGAACAGAAAAAGAAATTAATGTAACTAAAATGGTTAAAAATTGACAAAAAAAAAATAATATAAACGCGGCCCATTCTGTACCAAAGGTTTATAAACAGATTTTCAATTTTTCAATTCGTATGTGTTCCTATGCTATTCATTTTTGAAATAGCCTTTAGGTAAAGAGATATGCTAATTTTTACAAAAACTAGAGCACTTATATGAGTTAATATATGAAATTGCTTAAAAAAACAGTGATTATATTCACATGAGGGACTGTAAATTTTGTAATAAAACAGTGATTGATAAATCTGAAGGTTAAAACTCTTCTACGATTATACGAAACTTACACAAAAAAATTTCAGTTAATTATTTTCAAAAATTTTTGAGCAATCACTGGCTTTGTTTGTTTATTTTAAAAAAATCACATTTCGAGTAAAACGCGTTTTAAAGTATGACATATTGCTTAAGGTAATGTTATGTGCTTCTACTTAAACACTTGTAGTTTTTGTTCTAATAACGGAAAATGATAAACTTGGTATTCTTATAAAACTAATAAGATGACAGTTAAAAAAAGTCATAAAAAATTTGCCAATTTTTGGCAAAGTTCACAATATTAGGGTAGTAGGATACCCTAAGTATCCTTTTTGTGTTTGTTTTTATTCATGGTGTTGCAATTTTAATGGCTAGCAGTACATCTTTGTATTCGGAAGGTATTAATTAACAATAATGAAACTACAGTGTGAAATATTTTTTAATATAAAAATAACTGTAACACTTTTAGGCATCACTAAAAACTTAATCAAACTTGTTTCCTATGGTTTTCTTATTATTCTTTAAATTAAGCTAATGTTTTAATACTCAGATATTCCAGAATTCATCTTTATACTTAACAAACATTATTTATTTTGTTATGTATTTTTATCGTTGAGACAATATTTATCTTATGCCAAAAATTGTAGCTGTAAAATATACAAATACTTAACTTTTAAAAAAAAACTGAAAAGTTGAAAATCTAGTAATATAAAATGGTTTAAAAGTCCGGAAACTCTAAGTCGAATAGTTTAAACATTGATTATACATTTGTACAAATGATGTATCTATATATAAAATAATATATAAAATATTTATTGACTAATTAAACTTATGAAATATAAATATACATTCATTTGTCTTACGGAATAATATGATATTTATATTGCATATAATCTTCGAAATTAGTGAAGCATGCATTCCATTTAATTCACATGATAATCATTAGTAAATAAATCCTTCCTAAAATCATCACTAGCATGTCGAATGTGTTTAATAGTATCCTACGTGTCGATGCAAAACAAAGAATCTTACCACATCCTAAGCATCCTCTCATTTGACGCCTCTTCATAATGACCAGGAAATATCAACCATTGTGTCGACAAGGACTGTCAGGTAAAGCTGTCGTGGTTCGCAGACAGAGTGCACGTTTAAAGGAGATCGCATGTATAACAAAGCCTGTGACAAATCGATTGAATTAATTGCTATTTCTGACACAGTTGATTAATTGCGATTGTAATTCTAAGCACTTATAAGATTGAAACTGTGTTTTAATGCAAAAAAAAATATTATTGATGACATTTTTGAAAATATATTGCCGATACTTATGCTTTGCTTAACTCAATAAGACCCGGTCCTAACTAATGAAATAACTCCTAGGCAAAATTGAACTTTATTTATCAAGAGATACTCCCCTTCAAGATCGATGCATTCAGCTCAGTGATCTTCTAACTTTTTAATACATTTTTCGTAGAACGATTTCTCTCTTAGCCCTCAAAATAGGCTTCAAATTCGGCAATCACTTCTTCATTTGAGCCAAACCTTTCCCCAGCATTCTTTTAGGTCTAATAACAGCTAGTTGTCCCAGATGGGCCAAAAGTGACGGGAAAACCCAAGGTGAGGGATATTTGGGGAATTTCAGTTGTGTGATTTGGTAAACATCTGCGTGGAATATTAGGTCCGTTTGTTTCCATGTGATGGGGTGTATACATGCTCTTTCGTTGAGTTAGGAATTGCTACGGCTTCAAATTCAAAACAGAACCGCAACGTCTTGAACATAGATACAAAACTTGAAATATTGGACCGTCTCGCGAAGGGAGAAAATGGAGCGTCTCTAGCACAGTTTGAAAGTTAGAAACTATAATGGAAACTATAACACTATAATGTTGGAAAGTCAAATGCTGACGCGTTTCTACGTTAGAGACAGCTATGGAAAGGTACGAACAACAATCAGAGTGCTGTCCTACTCAACTACTGCTGCTCAAGAGAATATAGAGTCAGAAACGATGTAGCGAAAAAACAGAGGTGTACAATGGTACAGTGAAAAATAACTGATTACTTTCCACAATAAAGGTAAAATTGCGACATTTTGCACCTATTTTGCTTTTCTTCAAGCACGTTTCCCGCATGTGATGAATTTCAATATGTGTGTAGTGTCCGGTTTCATATGCTGCATGGATCGCATTCGGTTTTTGGTTATCCGTACAATCGCGAATCCAAACGGTGCCCGGTCCAAACTGATTCGGAAAAACGACGTTCTACTGCAAGTGATTATGAAATGTAAGAAACTGCTATATATGTAAATAGAATGCTTTACTGTTATGCATTAGTTATGGTAAGTCTTTTTTTAATGCAGGTACTATATGCATACTAGGGTGGATCGGAAATTTATTTTTCCGAATTTTTATACTTACGTAAACGAAAAAGATGCTATCTGGTTAGATGAAGGAAAGAAAATACAATTTTTATAATTACAGCTATAAAGAGAAGGAAGCTTAGGTATACGGTAAAAAGTCAGAGACATTTTTATTTAAAAAAAAAACAGGTATTCTAATATTTTTCAACATTTATTGTAATAAGAGAATACCTATTGGAAAGTTTCAATAAAAAAACATATTATATTTATCAGTTGATTTAGTATTAATTTTTTCAAAATGCTTACTGTAAAACTTTTAGTAGATACATTAAAAGACGGAAAACATCTTGGATCAAATTGTTTTGACGGTGAGGGGAGGGAGTAGGGATTATGAAATGTTCTATTGTACATTGTACTATTTATCCCTACTCAGTACTCACTTATCAATAACATAGCTTTTGATTATTTATGTAGAAAAAAATTAATTTTATTCTGCGTCTGAAATTTTGTAACCCAAATCAAGAGTCTATTTCCGTTTGTAGGTTAATCCAATCCCTTCATAGCAATGTTTCTTTACCTCTAATGAGGCTTTGGATTGGCATAAACCACTGAAGACTTAATACATTCCCCTGAATCTGGTACCACTTTTTAGTGCGGCACCAAATAGGTGGATAACCAAGCACCACAATGTAATTTTGACACCCAGTTTCCTCCCCAGAGGGAGTCACCTACACGCTGATGATGAGAAAACGCACAAGGAATTTAATTTTGCCTAGAATACCCAAGCCACATAGGCACTCTAGGGACCTTTAATATGTCACATAATCATACAACATGGTCGCTGTCGATTTCCTGCATCATGAAAATTCACCGACTTGTGCTGTAGTCAAACTCGCAAACTTTGGTGAACAAGACCAGCAACAAACCAAATGCATCAACCAGTCTGCTATGGCAATTTTAAAATTAAATTAATTATTAAATTATTGTTAATTATGAAATTAAATTAAATTGAATTTATAATTAAATTAAATTAAAAATTTATATAATTATATTTTAAAGCTCTATACCATAGAATATTTTTTCCACATAGGTAGGTTAGGATGGTAATAAATTTTTTACCATCCAAATAAGCACAATCCTTCCCCCTCCCTAATGTGTATCACTCAATCATTAACTATATAGTTTCCAGATATCTTTTTTTAAATTTTAATACTAATATATTAATTATTTTGTTTTTTCAAATTTCAATTAAAATTTACTAGCAATTTTTTTTACTGAGTATTTTTAAAACAACAAGTTAATTATGTGGAAATTTTTTATCACTATGAAATGGAAGGATTTTTCAAAATGGAAATCAAAAATCTTGATTTGTGTGGGGATGATAAAATGTATTTCATTTTCTACTTCTTATTTTGGATTTGTTGTTCATATAAAGAGATTTTGGTGTTAATTAGAATGCAATTTAACTTTTAATCTGTATCTATTCAATTTTTTCGTGACTGCTTCGCATTATATTTTCTTCATCATTGTAGTTCAAAAGTTTGAAGCAAAAAAAGAACAACAACTAAAAGTTGTAAAAAAACCAATGCATGAAAGATAAAATCAATAACAGAAATTCTAAGGAAAAAACTTTTCTCGAAAGAAATGTATAATATCGATACTGAAAGCTTAGATATAATAAAAAGAATGAACCATTTATCAGAAGTGTCGTTGCTGCAGTTTCAATTTTTTTCAGATTTGACAGGATTTCATTTAATGTTAAAAATAAAATCAACATTTATACTTTCAATATACATATTTAATTTTACTTTTTTTTGTTATAGAAATATATTTATCATTTTCTTTAACCGCTTAACCGGTGAATTTTCCTGCGCATAAGGTTTCGAAAAAAGTCACATTTTTTTTAATTTCATATTACTCATAATGCTTTATAAAATGGGAAAACTGGAGGACTTTATTTAAATTTTCAATTTTAAAGTTTTACGGTGAATTACGGTGAGTCTTTGGGCATATGGGCTGCAAACAGCCCTCTATCCTATATCTGATAGTCTTTGATGGGGATTCGCCGAAAGTGGAGATTTTCATTCTGTGGAGTACTGCATGCCATTGGTGGAGAATATTGGTCCGGGAGGCGTGCCTGTGTTGGAGAGTTTCTTGATGTTTTGGGAGTAAGTTTTTGTGTGCTTGAGAGAGAGCTGAGAGTTTGTTATCTGATTTGTTGCTAGGTGGAGAGGATAATGACACCTATTGAACGCCTAGGGGTTTTAGAAAATTACAAATGAGAAAGAGGAGGAGCTTGTCCAGTTGGGGGAAAATTAATTCAGAAAAATTAATAATGAAAATAAATGGAAAAAATAAAATTTAGTAAAAAAATGCAATAAAAGAATTATTGCATCAAGAGATGATTTTAAAGTTTTCACTCCATTTTTTTTATTTTATATTTGCAGAATCCAAAAGCCTAAATGTTTGCTTTTTATAAGCTCTCTCTATATGCTAAGATGAATATTTCGTATATCTCAAAAGATTTCTCTCAAATTTATAAAAAAATTTCCAGTTTTTGTTTCTTTTTCAAACGGTGGAGTGTCTATGTGTTTGCGTATATTAATGTACACAAAATTTATAGCATTGCGTTAAGTCTTACACTGCATTCAGGACAGAAATAGATTGTTTTTTTTTTGGATTAACTTTACATTATTATTTTTTTCAAACAACAAATTGTACATTGTCTCTCCAATCCCTGCTTCCAATCGAAAATATTAAAGTATTTGAATTCGTGACTTCAGAGAAAAATCCCCGGTTTCATCTGAAGGAAAATCCAGGATGAGAAGCATTTTAATATCTTCGACAAATTGCATCTTTTAAAAAAAGCACAAACACTAATAATCTTACTATGAGAATTAAATATCCTTGCAAAATAAGATAGAAAAGAAAGATTAGCAGTGCCCGTATAGTGTACGAGAAACCGATTGCGGACAATTTACAGTAGCCCGTACGGTGTACGGGCTAACTGGTTATGGGTGTAATGTACGGCATATTGTGACACCAGAGTCTTTGAAAAATATAATTCATATTCCTTATTTTTATGTTCGTATTTACACAAATTGCATTCAATAATGTAAATAGATGAATCAAAATGCGTTTTTTTAGTTTGGGGAAATTATGTTGAATTTGTGAAATTTACATTGAGAACATATAGTCACTTAAATTAAACCTTCCATGAAACTTTCGACATTTATTTGTTCTTAACAAAACGAAATTTATGAAGAAAGAAAAAAAATATTATGATAATATTTTGAACAAAATGGGGATATTAAATTAAAAAGTTACCCCAGAACTATATTTCTAAGAAAAATATTTGTCAAACTTTTGATTAAATTCAGTTTTGTTATATTTTATTTACTTTAGGATATGGTTCATTGTAAAAAGATATATATATATAATATATATACATATAAAGCAAAAAAAGAAATTTGGAAAACGAATATATGTATGAAATTGTATATTTTCTTTTCCTAAAATACTTTATCTTTTCGCCTCTTTTCCTGCAGTTTATTTGCTAAAGTAATGGAGTTTATAGCACCCCCCCCCCCAAAACAAAAATATCAAATACATTGTAACGATAATTTTTCTCAAAAATATTTGTAGAAGAAGGAATCAAATGAAATTGACTTAAGAGGAAGGGTGACATAAATAGTCAGGCATAAAATTGCTAATTTTAAATTTTGAAATGGAAATACTTTTGTACTAAATAATTATATATTTTGCTTTCCTTTCTGAAACATAGTTCATTTATTTTAATAATAAATCCTTTAAGAAATTAACATTTTAAGGTACAGAAAATTAGCAAACATTTTAGATTACATTTATTAAAAATTGATTCTAGCAAAATGTATCATATAATGGTATCTTTAGAGGAGCGTTTTTTCAATAAAAATTAAAAAGTATTTGGGGAAACTATTATCTTTAGGAAAGGAGCAGATTTATTATTGATAATTTTGTTCCTTACTAAGAGAAGGAATAGTTATTGACACTCTAATTAATCATTCATTTAAAACTTCTAATTCAAAAATTTGTAAAGCGCTAGTGTAGCTGAACAGTGCGACGTTAATATTCAATCAATCATTAAAAGATTTGAAAATAAGATTTGAAGAAAAAAAATAGCCATCCCTTCCAATTTTTTATACTTGATAAAATTTTTATATTCAATAATTTTTTAAAAATTAAATTTTTTTCCTTTTTTTAAAAAATTAAATTAGATTATGAAAAACTGTCATATATCATTTTAAAACTTTTGATAGAAAACACAGCTAAATAACCTTTTATAACCTGCGTGATGCCAAAAAAAGAGCTCTATATCTATTAAAAATATTTTTAAAAGCTTTTTTAAAACAAATATAAAAGGCTATGTATTCATTTAATACTATTACGAAAAAACCCATTTAGATGGAAAAATGTTTCAGAAAAAAGTACCTTGATGGAAGCAGTATAAAAACTTTAAGTTGCTGACATTAGTTATTTTATTTTTTATTCGATGCATTATGTAAAGGGGGAACTGTTCTCCTTATTCTTTGTCATTAATTTCAAACTCACGTCGACTAAATAAAAGCAGAAAATTCTTGAAAAAATCAACAAGTCAATATTTTTAGAGGAAGTTAAAGCACATTTAGAGAAAAAGAAATTTTAAACTTTCTCCTGTCTTTACGATGATTTTTTGCCACAAGCTTGAAACAAGCATTTTCCAATAGAATAGAATCTTTAAACATTATTTTCTTGCATTTCGCATAGTTTTCTAACATAGCTTACTAAAAATCTTTATATATTTTTACTGAGAGATTTAAATCTACATTATTGCAGGATAATATAATACAATTTTCCTTTCTTTTTTAGATTATTTTCATCAGAACGCTAGCTCTTAAGGAACATTAATATTTTTTTCAGTAAGTGAAGTATCAAAAGAAATTTACACTTTGTTAGTACATAGTTTTTCTCACATTTTAATAATAAACAATCGTTTGCCATAACATCATCATGAAATTAAAAGAAAATAGGTCTTACTGGTTTTATTTTTAAGTAAAGTGAATGCACTTTTCTGGTATTATTAATTCGAAAAACAAATTACTATTTTATGAGATATGATATTTTGAACGTGCAAGCTAATTTATGTGAGATAAATCCTAATTTAACTATTACCTGATTTAATATGAAAAACGTTAATCTCATTCATGGTTCGGCTAGAGACATGTAATAAAAACTAAAAATAAATTAATAGTATTCAAATGTAAAAATATGTTGCTGTAAATTTTCTTTTAAAAATGATTCTCATGTATAAGATAGACTTTTCTTACTCATTCTATCCTTTTTTTAGTGGCTGCGGTAGCCTAGTGGTCAGGGTAACGGACTCGTGGCCATCGAGTTATGAGTTCGAGCCGAGTGCTGCTGAAGACCCACCGTCCAGGTGCGCGATGCACGCAAATCTATTAAGGCTCTAACTTCTTCCCGTTGATGTGGTGTGGAAGTGTCTAGAGGAGCAGCTGAGGTGTCGTTCTCGACACTAGACTGTGGATCAAAATTACGAGGTCCGTCACCAAAAGCCCTCGAGTTCCCGAATACGTTAATATTATCTCACTTACTCGATCATTTTTTCATATTTTTGAAAATTAATTTATAAGAATACCTTATTTTGTTTGTGTCATGCAATACGTTATCGGTATAAGCATTCCAACACAATATTTGTCTTTGATCATATGCGTACATTAAAAATAAAAAAAATTATAAACAAAATTTAAATACGTATTGAAAATTACAATTTATATTATTTAGTAGTTTAAAACTGAAATGCTTTTTTACTATCAAACCATGCATAGATTTGTAATTAGTAATACACATAAATAATTCCCTGAATGAAATTATTTTAAAAAATAAGAGTAGTCACAAGAATATAGTTTATCGGCTTATTTTTGTGGTAGATATTTTTTTCAAAAGTATTAATGATTCACGCAATCAACAGGCACAAGTTATTACAATACATAGTGTACTTTATTTGGACATTCTTAAATAACTAAAATAGATTTACTATGCAAAACAATTATCACACGTAAAATCCACAAGAGCACAAATGCAAAATACACACAGATATAAAAAAGAAATAAACATTCCTAGTTCAAATTTTGCATATGGCTGATGGAACGTACAATCGCTGCCAATTTGGTATCCTTGCATCCTCTTGATATCGACGAAATAATTTGCTTGAACATCCAGAGTTCATTAGACAAAAAAATCATCTTAGGCATTTCTGGGTTCTTTCAGATACATCTATCTTTGTTGCCAAATTTGGCGACTTGGTAACCTGTTTTGCCACCTAAACTGCCGTCACTTTCATTCCTTTACTATTTTTGAAAGAGTATTGAGTGAGTGAGTGAATATTAATGTCGCCCTGTTCAGCTACACGAGGGCTTTTGGCGACGGACCGCGTAATTTTGAACCATAGTCAAGTGACGTGGATGACACCTGAGCTGGCGCCCCCTCTCCTAACTACCACACCAACGGGAGGACGTTTGAGCTCTCGACAGATTTAACGTGCATAGCACCCCTATATGGTGGTTCTTCAGTGGTATTGAAAGAGTAATAACCCTTGACCTAAAACCAAACTTTCTGGCCACTACAACAGAGTTTCTCAAACTGAGGGTCGCACCCCCCTAGGAGAGCATGATAATCCTACGAGGGGGGCGATATATTGGGTGTATATTGAGAAGTCGAAAACGAAACGTTATTTTAAAAAATTATTAATTTATTAAAAATAAACAAATACAATATATTCTGACATAATAAAAAATAAAATACACATTTACACTGATATAATACACTTATAAATATATCAGTACTGCGTAATGTATTTTATAAATAATTTAAGATTTAAGAGAACTAAGTTAACTACCGAGTTAAGAACAAGTTTAATAAATACCAGTGACTCCAAGGTCTGGTAATGTACAAAATTATATACATAAATTAACATTTACCTTGATAATTTGTTCAGTTTATAATTAATCCCTGAAATGCGAATTAAAAATTATCCGATTAGCTCCCTAATCCCATCATTTTTTAATACATTGACGAGTGCATGTGGTGTTATAGGAGGGGGTGGGAGGTAGAAAAGCAATAAATGTGAAAATCCTCTGAAATAAGTAAATCTGTCGCAAACCCTGTCCTGTCATTAAAAAGCCTTCGGAATAGTTTTATGGATGGCAGTGTACAGAAAAGATCGTATTTGGTAAAGACGTATATATACGCCTGGAGCAATTAACGCACTGGCTGAGCGTGAGACATTTATATACGCCTTTGGCACTTAAGAGGCTAAAGTCGTATTGTATAACTTTAGTGTCAAAGTATATTATTATTGAATCCAATACATTGTTATTGTATGGGGGGGCGATGAAAATAATGATTAAATATTGGGTCGCAAATATTAAAAGTTTGAGAAGCACTGTACAAAAGCAGAGTCAGAAATTTCTGCAAGAGTATTGACTGTTTATGCTTGTGGCACGTAATTAGTAAAATATATTCACTTTTATTTTATTGATGGAATATACATTCAATATACAATATTAGTTCATCTCATGCTTATATAAAAAAAAAAACCTTATAATATGATATATACTAGAGAATTTAAAAAAAAAACTGAGACCTTTTTAGTTTTAAATCTAATACACATTAAAAATATAATCTCCCCTAATTGCAGTAGGAAAAGTGAAACGAGGTTAAAGAGGAACTTTTTAGTTATAATGTGATTGAATATAGCTGAGGCACTATTCTTTTAGACATCTAAAATAATATTTACTCAACTATATATTCTAAGCAACATTCAATCCGTAAGCTAACTAACAATAGTTTTCTTCAAAATTTCAGCAAATGCCACAGTAACCTAATTTTTATGGTCTTAGGCTCCTAGCTAATTTGTTGAGATTTCAAGTCTAGTGCAATTGAAGACACATCCGTGTGTGTGCGTAGAGGGGCTGGTATGCGTTCGAAATTACAAGGTCCAACAAGAATAGCTCTCGTGCTGTGCACTCGAATTTTCAATTCCTGAAAAATAGTTTTGTTTAGCCAACAAAAAGTTTTGAGTTAGTAATGGTGAATGTGCCAATTTTTTGTTTCCTTAAACTTCTCAAAATACTCCTGTTTATTTTTTTTAAAGAAATATTCCATTTCTATTCGTGTCGTATAAATTGAAGTTTTCAAAATGCGAATTATATTTTTAAAGAAATTTAAACATTAAATGCCAATCTACAACGTACCACAATTTTGGAAAACAGCTTTTAAATCTGACTCGAGTGTAATCTAAAAAATCGCTAAGAATAAAAAAAAATGTGCAATATAAAAAGAGAAGCGAAATAAAAGTAACAGATTAAAAAAGTATGAATAATCAAAGATATCGAGAACAGAAGTTCTATTTTATACCATTATAGCAAGCCTCTTGGGTATTCTTTGGGCCAGTAAAATTCAGCAATCTTCTCCTAAAGAAGGAAACGTGATATGCAAATTAAGTTTATTATATATATTCCTAGTCCGTGAGTAAGGGGGCTAGTGAATTAGAAGTGAAGAGAATAGTTAATGAAAAGTTAGAAGTTTAGTTAACTAGAGGTGACAAGAAAGATTCAATGCAAAGATTACCTTGTAAAAGATTATAGTCAGGAAGAGAAAGTTAATTTCAATTGATTAGAATACTGCCTAAAGTCAGGTACTGTCAACTTCATATTATAGTAGAACGTCGTTTATTCGAACGTTTATTATCCGGAGCGTCAAATATCCGGACAAGTTTCCGGATACGTTTTTGAACAGTGTAATGGTCAGCAGTTGTTTCGCGTAAGACCAAAAAAGATGGAAAAACCCTAGGTGAAAGATATATGGGGAATTTCAGTTGTGTGTAATTTGGTAAACGTATGCGCGGAATATTAGGTCAGTTTGTTTCCAAATGAGGGGGTGTATACATGCTCTTTGGTTGAGTTGTGAACTACTATGGCTTCAAATTCAAAACGGAAGCGCAACGTCTTAAACATAGAGACAAAACTTTAAATATTGAACCGTCTCGCGAAGGGAGAAAGAGGAGCGTCTATAGCACAGTTTTATAGTATTGGAAGGTCAAAAATTTCTGTCCGGTTTCATATACTGCATGGATCCCATTCAGTTTTTGGTTATCCAAACAATCACGTATCTGAACGGTGTCCGGTCCCAGTTGATTCGGATAAACGATGTTCTACTGTACGTTGATATTTAAAGTGTTAAAGTCGCTAAGCGGACATTAAGTTTATATCTACCGTGTAAAGTAATATTAAGGGAGAACTTTTAAATGTAAAGAAGTTATTTAATGTATTCTCTCCAATCGCGACTCTCGTCTCTTTCCTCTGTTGCTTGACTAAATTATTCTATTTAGAGTGTTAAATTGATTTGTGTTTGAGTCGATTAAAATAATAAATAAGATAATTTGAATTAATCATATCGAATGATCCCTTATTTCCTTCCAAAGCTTTAGCTGGGTCACAGGACAGAAGGGAATTGGGCTCGTTTCAAACTCTTAAATATTTTGAAACATTTGAAACTGTTGTTTTACAGTTTATTATGCTCTCTAATAAAGTCAAAATTGTAATCCCTAACTAAATTAAATGAGTTAATTAGTTTTAATTGCTAAATAACTGGGGATTCCCTCTGTAAAATTCAATGTCGGTTTTTACCTTTTTAATAAGCGGAACGCAAAATTATTCATTAGAAGGCATAAAAAATAGTTATTTTAAAAATAAATAAAATTGTTTTATTAGATTGTTGATAAAAATTAGTAAATACATATACGAAAAACTGTTTTTATATACCTTACCACGATACTCATTAGGATTGTCTGTAAATTTAGTGTTTAAAATTGACAAAAAAATACTATCATTTTCAATCTTCACTAAGAATCACAAATATTAATTTCTTTTTTTCGAGAATTGTAATACGTATTTCAAACCAAGCTTATTTGCACACAACTCGTGAATATGAAGAAATGAAGCAACTCTGCAATATGCAACGAAAACTGCCGAAAGTACAAAAACGTCCATGATTGATGACCCTGTCCCAATGACACACCAGGCCATAAAGAGGGGAGTTAGATAACACCTTCCGGAAGATGGCGTTCCCAATATAGTATCTAATGTGGATGTCACATTGAAACAGGATTCACCCGAAAAGACAACCTGCTGCCTTTAAGTGCACCAAACTGTTGATGTTGAGCTCATTGTTGCCGCCAGTACCCGAAGGTTTTGTGTCCGACGAATACTATACAGAAACCTCCTTCATTTAGACCACAATGCAATAGGCACCAATGAGTTATTGGTGCAAACAGAGATAGACTTGTAATAGTGCTCCAAAAAGCTACACTTAATCACAGTTGTGCAAAGAAGTGGTATGCCTTCCCGTACTGACGTGGCGTCTTGTTTTACATTAACAGATTTTCGATTTTCAGACCGCTACATTCATATTTGCATCACTGTAGCTGTACTGAACTCCATCCAAAACTAGCATCTTATGCAATTGCCTTTTTTTGTATGTGATTAACTGCTGCGTAACATAATTGCATGCTTCCATTTACCTCTGCAGCAAATATCATAATAAGTTCCGGAAATTATAACATTTTTCCTCTTCGTGTTTCATTTTTTGAAGTGAGTGTATATATGCATAAGAGAAAAAAAATTGCATATATATATACTATATATAATCCTTAATAATACATTTGTGCAAATAGTTATAAACCTAAGTATAACCAGTCAAGATAGTAAGAAATATTAGCCACAATAGTACAATAGCAAATTCTTGACCTTATTAACCAAGATTGCAGGTGTTTAAACAATGTTTTGTGACCAGTTAACCTTCATCTGTAATTTGCCTATACACTGAGTCATAGGGAAAGGAAGAAATATATTACATATATGTAATTATTGTCAACTAATATACACTATACAATTAATATATAACGATAATATCTAATATACTACTTATTGGTATAGAGATAAAATCGATATAATAAAAACTAGAAAATGTGATAAAACTTACCTCGGGAACACAACATCAGGTTAATGTTGCCCGCCTAGCAGGCAGTATTAGCAGTACCGCATAAAAGTAAAATTAGTAAATTAAGATAAAATAAAAAAAAGTCTCTAAATATACATTTACAAACCTTAAATATTGATATAAATTTAATTAATTATAAGTATTATTAATTTTATTAAACATCTAACGCCATCCTTTGAGTAAGTGTATAATTTATTTAAGAAATCCACTATATATATATATATATATATATATGAAATTAACTCGAATTGATTTCATGTATTTCCCAGGGCTCAGATAAAATTCCTTAGTAACAATTTTTCCAATGGCAAAGAGTTTTACAGAAACGTCGTCGATTATTTCTAGAATTAAGAACTTTGTTCATTACTTGACTGAAACGTAAAACTTGTCTAGAGTACAAAGAGATTCCCCGAAACGAATTCATTGTAATCCATCTGCACTATCTTCTAAATTAACTTTATCTATCTTCATTTTCAACACCTGCAAGGGAATACCTGCGGTGAAAAGACCGGAGTTTAAGTTAACGGAATTTCCTGAAGATTCCAAACTGATAAAATGAATCTTATCAGATTGCAACGTGTTTTCACGTAAATACTCCTGAGACTTCTATTCGCTTCAAATGGAGTTTTAGTTGCCGAATCGATCAAGAAGAAGAAACTTGGTCACAGAAGAACAGGTTGCTGTTGTAACTAAAGAAAGATTAGCTTTCCGTATTCAACACATGTGTATCAATATAGATGGCTTTAATTTTGAAATACTGTTTATTTAAATATCATGTTCTCGCCTGTAGTTTCTCTCTTCTTTGTATTTTTTATTGAAGTGGATCGTAATTAAAATATTTTAATAGTAAGGGATAATCAATACTACTGTGTATGAAAAATAACTCTAGGTTCTTTTTTTTTCAAAGACTGGAAATGCAACAAAATTAAAACTGATGAAACACGTTAAGAAATACTGTGTTAAACTTATTATATACATTTCTTTAGCAACATTACTATATTTATAAGAAATAATTTGAGCTGTGTTTGTCCCCAGAAATTATCTCAACACTCCTTTAAGGTATAATGTTTAGTAAATTGTGACCGATCTGAAAAAAATTGGGAAAAAAACCCATTCATGTAAATTGTTTTTTTTAGAGCTATTGTCAGTTTCTGTGAAATTTCTGGTTCTAAGAAATCCCAAAGTAATAATATCCTAAGATATAAATTTTTTCTTGAGGTAATATGATAGTTCTTTATTATCAATACATTGTTCAATAATAGTGAAATAAACAAAACTGCTTCATATCTTTTTATTTGCTATGAAATATATAAAAACTAGTTTCCTTCTTTAGTAAAATGCAAAAGAGTAAATATTTAGTTACTACTATTTTAATGTCAAAATCGTAAAAATATTTTTAAAGCGATTAATTTAAAATACATAGTACTAATTGTAAACATTTTCGCAAGAAAAAAAAATACTTCATTTTTCTAGCAAATACTAAAAAATGTGTGTGTAAAGAATACGAATGCGTTTATACGAATATATACGAACTTTACGAATGCGTAGTAACTTTTATCTTCTTCGAAATAAATACATTCTAAATAACAATGCAATTTAAATGTTTATTCATTCTTATTTTTATGTCAGATTTTTAAAAATATTTTCATAATGACAGAAACTTTGCAGAAAAAATTGAATCTCGGAAATTATTACTTCTTTCTTTGAATGTCTTTTCTTCTGAAGAAAAGTGTACTGCTGATCTAACAGTTTTTGAGACTCTTTTATTATTTATTTTATTCTCATGAGACAAGGAAAGAACAAATTACACTTAAAATTAGTGAAGTATTTTCTGAGAGAGTAATGTTAACTTATGGATAAAGGTATTCGCTATGAAAAATTGTTCTAAATTTTAAATTTAATTCTCTGTTCTAATTTTGATTTGTTAAATATATGTATTGTCTCTTAAATATATGTACTGACCAGATCTAAATTAATAAACAATTGTTATTCGAAAAATAAAATGTATGGAATCGAACACATCCCAAATCTACTATTTTTAGTTAATCTTTAAAGTTCAATGAAAGAAAAAAATGAAGAAAGATAAATGTATAAAGAAAAAAGATAAGTGTGTTGGATTCTTTTGAGGGGAACTGAACTTAATTTTTTTAAATAGAAATTTAAAATACTTTAAAAAAATATTCAATTGTGTTTCAATACTTGTTTAAAAAAATATTCAATCTTATTTAAGCGTCACCAATTTAATTCGTTTATACAAGGAAGCACTTTCTAATATTTAAATATCTTACCTGACATTCTAAGAAAAATATATTGTGAAATAAATATTTGTGTGACAAAAGAACAACAATGTTTGTGTGCAAGAGATAATATATATATAATATGTTATTTTTATTACTTTATAATTTATACATAATGCAATTAATTAAGTTAATAACAAATACTGTATTTAATATTTTCCATTGATATAAAAAATAAAATGACTCAATTGAGAGTTTTTTTATTTGTGATTACTGTTTTTTATCTTGAATTAAAGATCTATATATTCTTGTTTAAATAGGAAATATCGGTATGAGACCAAATGCTTCAAATAGGTCACATACTTTAGAGAAAGTACAATTACATATAAAACTAAGTATTGACATTTCAAATACAATAATTACATGTTCGTAATTAAAGAAGATAATTATTATAATTTTAGGGACAATAAAATTTTCCGAAACAAAAATTATATTAGAATGATTTCAAGCTCAATATATATATTTTATTTTAAGTCTACAAAACCTGTCATTTTTAGTTCCTTGCAAAAAATTTTTTGAAATCTATTATTTTCTTAGATTATGATAAAGTTAGAATTCTCAATCGTATCATACATTCAATAATCACTAGAGATTTGCATACATTCAATAATCATTTATGTATAAGAAGATATTGGTTTTTGAATAACGTTTAGCTCTTTCATGTGCTGTATTTTTGATAACAATAATGCACTAGAGGGAAATAATTATAAATATTTTAGACAGATCTCACAAAACTATAATTACGGAACAAAATCTGATACGTAATAATAATAAACTAGCTATATTATTAAACAAAATAATATTAAGCACTTTTGCATATAAATTGTGTCCAAAGTTTTAAAAAACAGCTGGTACACATTTTGTACCACCACGCTTAAAGCAGCATGATAGTTCTGGAAACATAATTTTTTCCTCACTAGGCACAATGGTAGTTTTAGCTAGTTATTTTATACTTGAAACTAAATAAATACTTTTCATCGTCTAATACTGTTATATTCATCTTAAATAATAAAACATTTTCAGTTTTTCTTTACTTAATGTAAGCGTAAATTAAGCTTAATCCTAATTTACCTAATGTTAGTTTGAATTTTAAATATAGTATTCTATACATTATTTTCTTGTATCTAGTTTTTATTTAAACAACATATATTATAAGTGTAATAGTTGTATTTATTTCTTCCTGAAGACGAACTATAGCTCATTCAGGGTATTTTTGTAATTTTGTATATATGTACTTTTATTTAATAAATATTACTATTATCTAAAAAATTGTAACTTACAACAAATCTGTTTGGCTCAATAAACATGTGCCTTATTGTAAAAAAATAAGCGGAATGTGTGTGTGTGTGTGCATTTTGTATTTGTAAAGAAGACGACTTTCAATAGCATGGTGGAACACTTTTTGGATTCTCATATTTTCAAACTAGAAATGCACATGTGAAGTACTAATTATTATGATATTGACTTATTTAGTTACATAATATATGTACTTACCTGATTTGTATCAAATATCACAAGAATTATACTTTCATTTACACTTAAAAATACACAACACAGTCACTTCCAAAATTACCATTCAACAGACTCACAGCTGATTAAAAAATGTACTACTGCATAAACCCATTGCACACAATTAGCTTCTGACATTGTTGGAAACTTGAGTAACTGTTAGGAACTAACATCTGTAGTGGTTCAAAGAATGTACCATCTAGCATCAATTTCTGAGGCATTCAAACAAGTGATAAGTTTTATGTACTACCACACAATAAATGAATAAGAATTGGTTATACAACATATGTACCACCAAGCATGAAAGAGTCATATCCAGTATGTGCAAATCAGAGGCTAACATGAGGCTAATAGAAATTGATTAATTTTATATTGCATGGAAGAATAAAATTAAAATTTATTTTATTCAATTGCGATCTAATAATATATAATAATAATGATTTCAATAATTATTCTAACCAAATTCAACTAATTATTTCAATGAGGTTTTATCAATCATTTTGTTTATATTATTTATTTCAAATCTTATGTAAAAGAAAAACATAAATTTTTGGTTAAAATGTTAATACACTGCAACATATTACAAATTTTTACATTGTTGTATACTTTACATTGTAATGCGTTACAATGTTGCATTATACATATTATGCAATGCCGGTTTATCCATCGAGTGCTTCGTGTGAGCCATCAGAGGCTCAGGGCCCGGATAGGGTGAATTTAATCAGATTTTCTGGTTATAAGTTTATTATATCAGTACCAAGCATAAAATTATAAAATTAGTGCCAAGGAGGCCTGTAGATCTTTTGCGCCCAGGACCTGAAATAAGCTTAAATCAGTACTGATATTATGCATCGTGTATATTTTACACATACAATATTGCAATTTGTTACATTGCATATCGCGTTTGCCTTCCAAATACGAAATCTGCCTTCTTTAATTTAAATGGGTACCAATAATTTTAAGAAATTAAAATCAGTATTTTACATTTTGATTATTTAATAACACCATTTGCATTTCCCTTACAAAATTCTAACAAAACGATGCTATAGTTAAAACTGTGTATTTCTATATACCAGAGAGCACCAATTTAAATAAATGTTTAAATGACTAGTCAATTTATTTAGATATTTATTTTTTTAAAAAAATTTTAACAGGCTGTGTTTATTCTATAGACAAATATTTTTTAGGTATATTGTTTGGAATTTGTAATAATTTTACTATAGGCTGGTAAATAGTTTACGCACTGGTAGTAATCTAGTACGCATTCTTTATGTAATAAATTTTCACACTTACAAACAAAATTCATGTTATACTTTTTAATTGCTTGTGTTGGAACCATTATTATCATATTTAACTTATAACCCTACTAATAGCAACAAAAATATTTTAAATAAATAAAATAGTGATTATTAAACTGATTATTGTTTACTAAATTTCCAAAAAGTAGTATTACCACAAAGTGAAGCGCATTTTGCTAAGAAACGATGCTGTCTCATATTGTAGAGCCACATTTTATTGCTTCGAAATAACCACAAATTTTAAATCTATATCAGACAAAATTATTTATAGCATTCATGGCTAACAATGGGCATTGCATTGAAATTCTTTTGAAAATGTACGGAAAATTCTAATATTATCTATGGAAGATACTAAAGAAATAACTTGTATATTATTTAGCAAAAAAAAAAAAAATGCCAAATGAATCGAAGAATCAGCTAATTATTTGAATTATTGGGGAAAAAAAGTACAGAGTATCACGTTCGGAACTTTCGTGTCACGATTTGGAACATTGTTTCTACCTTTCATGTACGTGTAACGTTTTATCTTCTCACGATATCAAGAAGTTTTTCAATAATTCAAAAGAAGTATCCAAACATTATGTTTGATAAATAAAAAATGAGGAAGAAGAAAGCCATTTCTATCAGATAAAAAAAGTGAGATAAAAAAAGGGTAAATTGTTGTGCTTTATAATTTGTTAACTCCGAATAATTTATAAGCTTGTTCGAACAAAAAAATGTCGGACAGAAAATTACGTATTTCTTTTTTATCTAACATAGAAATAATAGTTAACATTAATATTACGAAAGATGGAAATACCCATTAGGCTCAAAGAAACAGGATAAAATAGGCTATTGTAACCTGGGATTTGTAAAAGGATATTGTATGTCAGGATATTGTAACCTAGGATTTGAAATAGGATATTGTATGTCAGGATATTGTAACCTAGGATTTGTAATAGGATATTGATTGTCAGGATATTCTAACCTCGATGTTTTGTAGTAAACAAATGGAATAAAACTCCAAGAATATTTTCTTATTAAGTATGAAATTGTCAGTATAGCAGTATTTAAAATAATTAAAATGAGACTTGTGGTAAATAAAATCTAAGTAATAACAAATTAGAATTCCACAAAACACCTTTTAACATTCAGATATATTTTACATAAAGGAATAAAAAACAAACAATTAAAATAGACAGACTTCTGCAATCAGTTGAATTAGCGAAGGCAGTAATTATCGGAAGACATGTTAAAAATAAAATCTTAACCCGCACTTCTCGCGCAGGGAGTGTCATACCCACCGTCTAACTTTTTTCAACGCTACTTCTAAACATTTTTTTTTTTTGGAAAATGGATAGTTTCTCGTGCAGCTGACTTTAAGTTCATATCCTTTAAAAGGCCGTAGTTTGTAGGCGAGGTCTAAATATATATTTTTGGATATCGCCTCTTTGGGTATGTCATACCCTGCGCGTGAATCCCCGTTACAGATCTGAATGCATGTACGTGTTTTAAATCTTACTTATCCCATAGCGTATTATTGTAGTTATGATGAAGAAAAGTGATATTTAAGTAATTTAATAGATATAGTACAACAGTATTTTCGGATGAAGTGGGGCATTCCACGAGTTTGATCGAACTAGAGGCAAGGTTACAGCAAATATGGAACGAAATGCCTCAAGACATCATACAGAACTTGTATGTCTCAATGCCCGATGGTATCGCATCGTGCATTCGCGCTAGAGGGGGTTCAACAGGGTATTAAATTCTCTGTTTTTATGCCTTTTTCTCTGAAATGAATTATCTTTTTTCTTTGATTTTCTAATCATTTACTTAAATCAAAGTAGTCATTACGTATGTAAAATTTCGTTTCATTTTGACGACTCCTTCATGGTGCGCTAATTTTTTTTGTCCATGAGTGTATATTACATTGTAATATATGTTTTAAAAACACTTTGATAGATTTCGAACTATATACTTTCTGTGTTCTATTATGTTAGAATTTATTTAAAGTATTAATTGAAATAGTACTGAAAGCAAAAAGCACTCAAAACCAACTGAAATCAATATATCTTTTTTTTCTGATCATCTAAAAATTTATTTTAAAAACTTTAAAATTGTTGAATTCTTAGAACAAAATTGATTAGGTTAAAAAAGAGATAAAAAATATCTTAAATTTGATAGGAGAACACCCTAAAATTCTAAATAGAATGACGAAAAAAAGATTTCTTCAATGTCACGCAACTTAATTCTTAGCTTTATACTTAGAATTTGAACGCAAGTATTTGTTAATCAAAGTATATAAGCAATAATACATGAGAAGATTACCTTTTTAACTAGTTTTCATGGCAGATACATGTTCTCAAAAGAACATGAATGTTTTGTAAAATTCCTTACATTTTATAGCAAGATTCATTTTTGTATGATGCAAGAACTAAACTTAGTGGTTAACAGCCCATGAGGAACAAGGCCTACTGTGCACATTTTAGTTTTGATGACCTTGGAAACTGAGGTGTATGAGCAGATGTTCCGGTCAAAGGGCCAGTCTGACGTAAAACTTCCCAGTGTTTAGTTCCCAAGCAAGCTTGGTCCTCATTTATCAACCTACTGAAGGGATGAAAAGCTTAATTGACCTTGCCTGACCTGTGTCGTGGAGTCACGTAACGCTACCTCTCTGCCACTGAGCTAGTAACACAAGAACCACTAACATAAGAACCAACATTTAAATTAACAATTTAGAACACAAAATAAACTAAGTGTAAATAATATGTGTCGTGATTATTGCATAATAATGTGTGTATTATAACTATCTCGTTTTGGTAAAATTGTATTTTTAGATTTATTAACCAGAAATTATTTAAGAATAGATATTACAATACTTTATATGAGGCATTGGTTTTATTTAATACAGAAAAATTAGGATTTCAGTGTTTTTCACTTTTTTAGTAAATGTTAATGCTCTGAAAAATTGCAATGCTTAGTTTATCTTATTTTTAAAATCAAGTCAATCAATCAAATATTCTTTTCGCTGGTAAATTTCAAAACAAAAAACATTTTGTTAAAATTTTTAAAGAATCTCCAGGCTTTTAAAAATTAAAATTGGCAACACTCATTTTGGTTGGATTCTATTTAGTGACAAAAATTATGAGGCACTAAAAGAGGCAATAAGACCATCAATTTGGCAATCATTATGCCTACCAATCTAATTGATTACTTCCCATTCCACATTTGACTATGTTTTTCTCTTTTATCCTGGAAAAGACAATGAGTGATGTCCATTTATTTCTTTTTTACACAAGAGCAAATAAAGAAGGAAAAATATGCAAATACTTCTGCATAAAAACCGTTTTGTTTTTTCCTTTTACATAAACCGGAATTATCGTTAGAAAAAGGAGAAAAACTGAATAATTTCGTACTGATTATCCGACGGGATATTTTGATTATTTTCATTTTTTAAATCGAAACTGGAGTTGTCTGAAAGAAGAGAATCCACGTGATGTCTTTATAAACGTCAGTATCTTTTCCATGTATTTTGATATTTTTGGTAGATTTTTTTAATACAAAAAAAAATTCCATTTTTGCTTCATATTACTGTGTTATTTAAATCAGCAAGAGCCTTGTCATTGTATTTCATACATGATCTTCTTTCATGTTACTACGACTTTCAAATTCCAAATGAACCCTTTTAAAATCACATTTGAGTGCATTTTTAATATCGTTGCCAAGTACTGCACTGAATTAAGAAAGGATTCTTCATTTATTAACTATAACTTACAAATTTTAGTTTCTTATGAAAAACAGAACTTTCAGAGAAATGGAGTTCCTACAGAGTTATATCTATTAATCAGTACATTGAATATCAGCACTTATATTTGTTTGATCTAATTATATATATAAAAAAAGAGAAAATTCAAGCTAAACATTTATCGTTTTTCTCTCAGTAACTTACGCCGAGTATTTTTTTTATAAAAATTATTGAGATATTGTTTTATTTTATTTTAATTTATGTTGCGCTTTGAAAGAACATGAGCGCTGCTAGCGATGGATCTCTCAATTTTGAACCACGCTCAAGTAAAGAGAGTGGCCCCCTTCAGCTAGTAGCCCTCCTTCCACCTAACATTTGCACTGGGACAACGGAAGGACTTGCAGCTTTCGCAGATTGAACGAATATCAGCCCTTCTAGACGGTGGGTCTTTAGTGGTATTATACGCTTCAAACCCGTGACTCGACAATGCCATAATAACCACTAGGCAAATGAGGCTGCATTGTTTGGAGAAATAGCTATAGTGTAAACATGGAAAATAGGGGCATTATGGTAATACATGTATATTTCAGCAAATACCCATATGGATAGTTACATTCACACTGCGGCGTTGGTAATGCTCAAGCTTAAAATGGCGGCTGTGTGATTTGTTTGTGTTGTTGGGCGTTTCGAACAGCAAAGAGCAAACTAAACATTTCCAATGTAAGTACAATAACCTGAAACTTCAAATTGGGTTTTCTATAACATTTTAATTATCTAACTTAAAATATGACATGCAAAAACTAATTTAATATGAAACCTGTAAATCGCTGCAATCTTATGTAAGTGTCCGTTGGTGAGTCGTTCTTTCTCCCTAAAACAGAAGCAATGACAACTGTTGGGTATTATCACTAGAGCAAATATGGGCAGTAAGATTAAGGGTAATATGGGGAGTATCGTAATTTGATGGAGAAATGCTTTCCAACTCTACCTCCGGATCATCCTTCTCGTCCTACAATCATTTGAGTTCATCTACCTTCCATAAACTTCTTCCTTATAATAACTTTGGCCAAGTTACAATAGTCCACGGCTCATCTCTTGTCACTACAGATTTCTCGCAATCAGCATCATCATTTTTGGAGGAGCTGATTCCAATTCCAATACTGAAAATAACCTGCGGAAATCGTGGAAGACGTAAGAGCATTACAAGAGAGCTATCAAGTGCTGAAGATCTGGCTTCTACGAAAAAAAGAGCTGCTAACGGACGTCGTAGAGATGCTGCAGGGGTAAAATGCAGTGCAACAACAAGTGTCAGCAAGCACAATGTATGCTGCATTTGTACTGTTTGTGGCGCTAACCATTATGATGAAAATCAAAGACAGGAATGGGTGCAATGTTGTTGCTGTTGTTCATCCTGGCTCCATGAGGAAAGCGTCAAGTTAGAGGGTGACTCCTTCCATTGTAATGAGTGTAGCTTCTGATAAAAGTACAAGTCCTCATTTTATGCTGTTTTTCTTCAAGTTTATAACACCTTGTATTAATTTAATAGTTTATCCAATTTCCAAATTTTAATTATTTTTTAATTTGTAGATAAAATGTGGATATTTTCTTGTGATAATATTTGTTCCATGGCAAAGTTTAAATTTACTTTTTATCATTTTCCAAGCATGTAATCTGTGTAAAAATGCATTTCTATAAGTAAAAGGTAATGTAGAGATGATAGTTTTGCTTATCTTCTTTATAATGCAACCTACTAATATTGTCTACGCTCAATTGTTCCCACAATACGTAAGGTATTAGGCAAATATAAGCATTTCAGAAATTGTTTTGGAGCTTCTTTATTCACATAGCAACTAGTGCTAAAGGTTTGTTCATGTAGCAATAAAAATACCACACTCTAAAGTTTGAATTATTTTGATTTCGGAATTAATGGAAAGTGTTTTAGAGTAATATATTTCCAATTAAGTGTTTGGGTGCCTATATTTGCCAAATTTACCCTAGAGATTCATTAATTAGACAGTTTAAAACATACCTATATGATGTAGGAAAAGTTATTTCTTTTCTGAAATAACTGATTAACTTTGGCTCTATCACATTACGTTTTTGCGAAAGGAATTTGAGGAATATATTGAATGTCACCCGTTTCATAACAATAAATCGAACTATGAAGAAACAATTTATCGCTCAAAAGAAATATATTTTTTTAGAAAGAAAATACTTTTTAAAATCATTTGTGTGGTTAATCTATATGGCGCATGTATCTCTCCTCAAGAACTAATAAAACTATAACTATTTTTGCATTGATATTTCTTTTATCCTTTTTTGTGTCATAGATTCATAATATTTATTATAGTGACATGCAAAATGGAAATTCAAATTGTTCTTTACATTCTTAAATAGACCATTAGCATTCTAAATGATAATAATCATTCCATCTGAAAAATTACAGTCCTATCTTTGTCTCCCCCAAAAGCCATTGTCTTCATTTGCATGCTTTGCCGCTTCTGGAATATCCGTGCGCAGTTTTCGATTCTCACCAGAAGTAATACGCCAAAAGTAATATATCTTTCATAAAACTGCAAAACGACACATTCCGCGTTTTCAATGGCAGTTGCATTTGAAATATAAAATATATCCCTTTTCCCATTCTTGGAAGATAAGGAAATATAAGCCATTTTTTCCCTGTTATATATTCTGTCTTCTTTGAATCTATCAAGCTATAATTTTTTGTCCATTGATTAAAAGAAAGAAAATTAGCAGTTGTAGTTGATAGAGATGTTTTTAGATGTAAGAAAAAGTTGTTTTGAAATTGATTTTAGGGTTAATAGTTTTGTTCATTTAAATATATTTAGTAATCTCAAGTTTTTTTACATGCTTGTTTTTATGTAACGAAACTCATTATTCAGTGTTGAGGATTTCTTTTCTGTGCAGCAGTTGCTTAGTAAAAGAAACACATCAACAAGGAAGGGTAGACAAAATATTCTAAGACTTCTTATGTTTATTAGGGTCTTAGATTTGAACACATTCTCTAAACGAAAAACATCAGTGCATTTACAAAATATGTATTCCAATTTAATAAATTTAAAGAAGTAACTTACATAGATTTTTTCTATGTTCTCATTATAGATCGAAACTTCAAAAAGTAGGCGTACTTCAATTTCTTGCTGATGGCTTCTTCAAAAACAATTTTGAGATATAAAATAAAATTGCTTTTAAAAGAAATATTAATGCTACGATGTGAAAAGTAATGGTAATTTCAGTGTTTTGCCATTACAATATTTTACCAACGCATGTTTTAAAATTTCTTAAATGTAATAATGGGAACTTGTACAAACTTCTTAATAAAATCTGCACTAGAGTTTCTTAAATATTTATTAAAATGTATAATATTTACTTTTTGTAAAATTTTTAATTGCTTGAAATATATCATTAACTCAATTCAATGTAATATGCCTTTTGTAATAGAAAAAAGACTTATTCCCATGCTTAGTTCCCTCAGTGTCATTTGAATTACATATTTAAGTCAAAATATTTAATATCAGTGAAATATTGTGGTATTTCTGGAAAGCAAATGATTTGATTAGTCTCTGAGGGAAAGTGAAACAGTCCATCTCGATAACGTAGCGGCCGACGAAACTTTACAGCTAATGAAATCGATTCAAGCTTCTCTACATCCGGTTTAAGGTAAACATAATAACATAGGCCAGCATTTCTGTTTGCAGATCGGATTTCAGATCCATACTTAGTTGCAGAGATCTAAATTATGTATCAGTAAGGGTAAGGAAACTGAATTGCTTAAACTCTCTAAGCTTTTGAGCTTCCTTAAATGTGCTGACTATTTGTTCAACTCCTGAGATTCTTCAGAAGTTTTATGATATTGAAATGCAATGAATAAATGCAAGAAACTAATATATACTGGTGATCAAAATTAACACTAGAACGTCCGGGATATCGATTACACTCAAAAGTCTACCGGTGTTGTTTCAATATTGCACGATATAAAATATATAAAATAATTGTAATGACTGTAATTGCAGAACTACTGTTCAGTAGGGTTTAGTTTTAAGACCTTTTAATATTATTCCATGCAATTATCATATGTTATGACGCTTTATGTCATAAAAACTGATGTTGACACTATTTTTTGTGTTGGAACACTGCTTTGTCGCGAAACATTTCGAGTCTCAAACCCGCCAGGAACATTACTGTTACATGGTATCCACTCAGTGCCAACCCTAGCGACATATATATCAGGATTGCTGGAATATTATCAACTTAATCTGCACTTTCTTCAGATTCTTCATAGTCTTTTTCACTCAATCTTGTCTTCGTCAGAATTTAAGTTGGAACAAGACAGCTCACCACCACCCGATTCTTTCTCAGAAAGCTCTCGCAACAAATTACACAGTTTCATCATGGCTTAGACCTTTTCTACGAGTCATCATTTCACGGTGTGTTCTCTGCACAAGGTTCGAAAATTGAATGATATTTTTTTCTATGAGCAGCTAAGCAAAGGCTATGTAACGAAGCACTTAGACACAACGATTTTAGAATAACTGTCTTATTTCCACTGTGAATCCAGTAACACTACATTCAAGGTCAAATAAATTTGCAATATTACTTCCGGAAGCTTGTTTTACTGATGGTATTTACTTACTGAGCCATCTTTTGCTGAACGACACCTATTTATAATGATAAATTACCTTGGTGTCGAAACGACACCAGCGGACGGTCTAGGTATATTTAGTTGTAAAATCTCTCCCAATTAACTTAGGACCACAAAACTTTTTTCTGTATAATCACAATGGAAGATGATTAAATGTCACGAAAAAATTTCAAATTCCCTGTAAAAATGCGGAAAGGAAAGCAAATTAAACAGGCTTAAGTATCCAATCGTCACCACAGTTTAAAGATAATTTGCATATTTTTTTTCAAAATGTATGAATGTAATTGAATGAAATGTAAAAGTACGGCTTCGAAACAGAGATATGTTTCGCCGCTGGCTAGTACTTTTGTTATGGTGCACTGTTGAGTCGCTGTTAAGGCCGATTTGCTCCTAATAAAAATGGCGTTAATGCGACATTGGAAAGCCTGTAAATGTGAAATTTGATAGGTCTCAGTAAGTGTGAGAGAGTCTGAGTGAGTCTAGAAGTCAAACGGGGGGAGAATATGCGTAGAGTATTGAAGCTTGTAGAAGTGTCTCTGTGAAGCTCTTTAGCGTATTGAGGGTCTCTGGGTTTTTCTCCTTTAGGTGTCTCTTTAAAGGTGGAATATGTCACGCCCGCAAAAGTGACAAGTGATGTAGAATCACTTCTGTTTGGACGTAGTTAAGATAGCTATTCCACTTTTGGCCCATGTCCCCCCTCTCGCGGTGGGCATAGAAGCTGGTGGTTGTCGCGTGGGAACTGTTGCCGACCATCTCCCTGTTTGCTGGATCAAGGGAGATAAAAGATTGACTTCCCTTAGAATATAAGCGTCGAAGTGTCCAGTCTGGAATACTTTCCACGCGAAACTACTTGACCGTAGAGACGTCACAAGTTCCCTAACATGAAATGGGTCCTTTGGTGAAGACAACCGCAGATGCAAATCTTGTACGTCGGATACGTAAGCTCATACATGTGTGGAGACGGAGCTAGTCGAGGAACAGGATTTGTAAGCCCGAGTTCTAAAATCCGAATTTTGTTTACCAGCATTCCTCCCTGAATTTCTTGGTGTTTTCTTGCAGTAATCAGCTAAATCAAAAATTCAAAAAGTAAAAATAAGTAATCACCAACGTTTAGATGGTAGAATGTGATGGAGAATTGCAAATAATTCAGAGGCAAACTAGTCTTAGATCCAAGTTAAGACCGATTATTTCAGCTGTAATCCGAGAGTTTATGTACATTTTCTTGATGTCATACAAGATGCTTATGACAAAGGGAAATATAATAACAACCTTCGTTAATTTTTCCACAAAAGGAACCACGTTTTAAAAAAATGCTCTCAATTCTCATATTTGATCTTACTGCGAGTGGGAAAAAGCTCCAAAATTTATTTTTTACTTGTTATACCTTAAGAAATTTGTCAATATACCCTTCAAAAAATTCAAACATCAGATAAGCTCATCCTGTCTACTTTTTGCAAGAAAATTAAAATAAATTTTAATTTTCTTTTCCGTCATCTGTAGGAAAAACCCAAAATGAAATGCAAACACTGAAATATACTACCCTATATTGAAAAAAAAACAGAAAATAAAGGCATATTCCTTCATTTCGAGAGAGTCAAAGAGAACCACCGAGAGATACAGAGTTGTTCCTCGCTTTGAAACTGAATACTATTCATTCTGTATTTAAACAGCAAAATATAACAATAACTTCATTTTCGAATTTTTTTGAGGTTAATTAAGATTTAAATCTCAGGTACTGTAATCATTGTGTAAGATAAAATGAAAACATATTTTATTATGTTTGGTATTATTTATTTATTTTTACCTTTTAGTTTTATGTACACAAAAATATTCATTATATCACGAGTTTCAAATATTTTTTTCATTTTGATTAACATGTTTAAGTGTATGTTTTCTTATCTTGAATGTGATTATAATCTTCCAAATACATTTTCAACTAGGATTGGTATTCAAAGAAAAATCTTTTTGTCTCTAATAGTGAAAAAATACTAATAGCAGATATCTTAAAATTAATGAGCTTCAAAGGACTTTCTAAATTTATTAATTGCATATTAAAGGATTCGAATAAAAATAGTTATGCTCAAAATTAAGATAAAACATAGCTATATCGTAATTTTGTCATGATAATTTTTCTTTGTAATTAGTAAAAAATTAACAGCTGTGTAAATGTTAAATATTAAATACTTTTAGCATCAAATTTTATTACAGAAGTTTCAAAGAAAATTTAATATTTTTACGTTTATTTGTATGTGTTTTATTATATGTGTTATTAGACCAATGACATTTTGTGCTGTAGACTTTCCATTAACCATGCTCTTAGAAAAAATTCTAGAAGCTAAAACATTTATAACGTGACATTTTTAAATTTTTATAAATACAGGCTTTTATTTTGCAATGTTTTTACTAACAAAATAATAAGTTTGTAATATTTCTGATAAGAATAAAATTGGATACTTAGTAGTCATCTCTGGTCATTTTGTGGTTGCCGTATCCGAATGGTCATGATACGAAAACATGAATGGTGCTGTCGGGTCATGAGTTCGAGTTCGGATGACCCTAAAGATTCACCATACTGAGGGGATGATCGATGTTAAACCTCAAAGCATAAATTCTTCAGGTTGGTGAAGTGGGGAATTTTATAGAGTGGCACAGAGAATATTAATGCAAGATGTGTAATCTACAATACTTGACTTCTGCACAGAAATACGAGTTCCATTGCCAATAGCCCTAGTGTAGATTCAGAGAACGTCGTTTAATAACCACACTTTCCCTAATCATTGGTACGCACTTTATGTCATTTTTGTTTAGAAAATTTTGAGGATTTATATACACTGGTGTCCAAAAGTTAAGCATAATTGATAATTATGTGAATAAAGAAGGAACTGTAAATCAGAATGGCGGGAAACGTGATATGCGAGTGTAAAATGGTTATAAAATAAGGAAGCAAATCAAAAGAATGGTAATAATTAATTTTATTATCCAAAGTAGCAGTTTGAAAGAAAACTGAGCATAGCAAGGATTCACACTTTAAAGAAAAAAGGAAGGAAAACATTAAATAAAATACTGATGCTGCAGTTTAATAAGGTGTGTGGTCACCTCTGACAGCCAGGCACGCTGCAAAGCGATTTGCCATACTTGCTGTAACATGATGAATGAGTTGTTGGCTCAAACGGTTTAAAGCTTCTTGGAAAGCTCTCTTCAGTCCTGTAACGGAGCTTGGTGGGTGCGAAAGGGGCTGCAATTTGTCTCCCGAGCATATCCATACATGCTCCGTAGGATTTAAATCAGGGGAGTTCGCAGGCCATGACATGCGCTGGATGATTTCCGTTTCAAGGAAGTCATCTATCAGCACCGCTCGGTGACATGGTACATTATCATCCAAGAATATGAAGTCAAGACCCACAGCACCTCGAAATAATTGAACATAAGGCTCAAGAACTTCGTCTCTGTATCTTTGAGCAGTCACAGAACCCGTGTCAAAGAAATGGTGGTCTGTGTGACCGTCCATCATGATGCCTGTCCGTACCATTACTCCAATTGATGAAAAATGATGTCTTTCCGTTATGTTTCTTGGTTCAAAACGTGTTCTCCATATCGTTACCCACCGAGAATCACTACTCAGATTAAACCGAGACTCGTCACTGAACATCCCATTGGCCCACACTCCAATGTTGATGTTTCAAACTCCAGTTCAAACGAGCGCGTTTATGCGCAGACGTGAGGGGAATGCAAACTGCTGCTCTTCTGGTATATAGGCCAGCATGATTGTCTCCTGTAAACAGTTTGTCTCGAAATTCGTATTCCTGTGGCGACTGTGAAAAACCCAGTGCTCTGGCAGTGCTGCCCCTCTGAAGTCGCGCTCTTATTACCAGATATCTTTCTTAGTGAGGGGATGTGACTCTTGGTCGACCTGATATTGGTTGTCGGGTAACATTTCCCGTTATTTGAAACCTCTGCCACAGTCTTGAGATCACAGACTGGTCCACATTCAGAATTCGAGACACTTCGGTTTGTGATCGTGAGGATTCCAGCATTCCGACGATTCTTCCTTTCGTAAACATGTCCAATTGGCGTGTTTGTGCCATCATTCACCTTGTTTGATGGTTAACAACGTTCCTTCGCACAGCAGTTGCACGAAACTTGTCTGATTTGCCTATGCTGTGTGAATCGGTTTCTCCGCGTTCCGACATGCGCCCGTGTTTCGCGCAGGACGTAGTTGACTGAAAAGTTTTGCATAAACCCAATGTTTCTTCTTCATCCAATTAATATCCGCAAGATATTTGGAATAATTTTATGAATATTTACTTCATGTTCTTCGCATTTTACGATATATGCTTAACTTTTGGACACCAGTATATATATATATATACGTCAGACTTCTTTCCTGCCAGTAAGAAAAGGAAGTCATCATCGTTTAATTTCAAGCCTTAATTATTGTTCATGTATCACCATTTCAACACGGCGGCCACTTGACACCCCTAATCGAATAGAACAAAGATATCATCACAGTAAGGCGGCACCAGCCCACCAGCCTCTCTTCTCGGTTATTCTCTTACCTACTTCAGAGCTCTCTACCGTTTTTAAGCCTGTTTACCCTAAAATCAAAACGTGGTGGTAAAGGATTCGCTATATTTCTGTTTATTACTCAATTAATTTTTGTTTAACGTTCCAGACCTGTTATATATATATATATATTTCAAAAATATACATAAAATATAGTTATACACCTAAGATAACTAGAGTCATGATAGAATAAAGTCTTAACCGCAGTAGTTCTAAGCAAACTTCTGGTATTATGAACCAGGATTGAAGGTTTAACCAAAGTTTTTCGGCCAGCCAACCTTCACCGGAATTTGCCAATACTCTGGGCCATAGGAAAAGTAAGAAATTTCTATAGATGTTTAAATATCATTACTAATAAAACCATAATCTATTCATAAAACTATAATATTATAGCCTATAATAATTACTACAATATATATATATGTGTGTGTGTATAATTCAATTATAATGGTCGATTGCTCAAGAAACGAGGAATTGAAAAAATTAAACACGAGCCACGTAGCACGCCCAGAATTCCACAGAGTAAAAAAAAAATGTAAAGTTGACAATGTAACTTAAACTGACAGTCATTTTTTTAAACATATTCCAATGGAAAGCTTGGCACATAAACTATTTATAACAAGAATTTTACGATAGATATCACTGTTACAGTCATTCTTAACCCAAAGTAAATATATATATATATATATATATATATATATATATATATATATATATATATATGTATATATATATTTCTTTTACTAGCATGCACGCGATTTGAGCTTCATCACTAGTGATATCAATGCGAAATCATTGTAGATACTTTGAGTGAATTCTCTGAAAAGTGTAACGGTCGATTATATCGCATGCAATCGATCTAACTAAGAAAGAAAAAGGTCCTTCAAATCCTTATAAGTAATATTATATGGTAGCCATATAGAAGCTACAAATCACGTTTAGAAAATTTATTTTGGTGGATTTTTGTCTATTATTAGATCTTATATATACATTTCTGTATTAATAAGAAACAACTCTGAGAAACATTTCTATCATTTTGTTTTCGGTCTTAAGGTATGCGAACACGTTTCAAATGACCAAATTCGGTCAAGACAGATATTTTGTTTTTATTGAATAAAGCTATCCTTTGCCTTTACAAAACATACTTTGTTTTGTTTCTACGCTACCTAGAGGCCAAGTTACAATCAATTTTATTACAGTTAAAAAATCGGAATTGGGTCTTTCATATACCAGAAGTGGGCATTTAAATTGCTCAAAATTTTTCATGGCGAGTCTGATAACTCAAAATGTAACAAACGTATTTCTATGAAACATTTTTAACCTGATATTTATGTTATTTTACAGAGAATGTGCTAAAATATTTCTTATTGTATAAATACATTTTGAGAAATGGGTTGTTATTTTGAAATAATGGTTTCATAAAGAATGTCACATTTCTTATAATGTGTACTCAATCAGCTCTAAAATTTTCAAAGTTTATGAAACATTTAAATTTTGGTACATTTTCTAGGTAAATGCATCTAGTTTGTTTTAGTAATAATTTTAGTACTATAACTTTGTAACTTTTTTCTCTAATTGTTTCGAAGTTTTGGGAAGTATTGATAAAATTTCACTTATAATTGTGATTTTTGTAAACTTTAGGTAATTTATTTTAAATATTGTTAGTTAAATATTAGTATTTATTGTATTGATTCCTAAAAAACATTTATAATGTTTAAATATCCTATTTTGTTGAAAAGTACTTCGAACGTGCTCGAATATCCTAAATATCTACATATTTGATGTTAACACAGTGTTTCTCAAACTTTCAATATTTGCGACCCAATATTGATTCATAATTTTCATTGCGCCCCTCCCCCTCTCCATACAGTTACAATACATTGAATTCAATAATGCTATACTTTGACGCTAAAGCTACAATACTTTTAATTCTCTTAAGTGTCATCGGTGCATATAAACGTCTCGCTCAGCCAAAGCATTAATTTCCCCGGTCATATATAAACGTCTCGCACAGCCAAAGCATTAATTTCCCCGGTCATATATAAACGTCTCGCTCATCCAAAGTATTAACTCTTCGGTCGTATACAAACGTCTTTCCGAAGTATGACTATTGATAAAATTTTTCCGAAGGCTTTGGAATACAATAAAAAGATATTGACAGTGTTTACGAAGGATTTGCTTATTGATTTCCCCCCTCCCTAATACATCCCATACGCACGCTTACATAAAAAATGTTGGCATGCGGAAGCGAATTGCATAACTTTTAATCGGCAATTAAGGAATTAATAATAAACAATACAAATTATTAAGATAAGTGTTAAGTTTTGAGTATAATTTTATATATGAAACGCCCAGGTGTTAGTAGCAATTATTAAAATTGTTCTTAACTTAGTTTTGTCAATTAATTATAAAAATACATCTTGCAATATAGATACATTTATATCTGCATTACATCAGTGTAAAGGTGTATTTTATTTTTGTTTTGTCAGAATTATTTGTTTGTTTACTTCCAGTAAATGAATATTTTTTTTTAAAAAATTATCTTTCGTTTTCGACTTTTCAATATACTCGCGCTACCCTCGTAGAGTTTTTTTGCTCCTCTAGGGGGCACGCCCCACAGTTCTAGAAACGCTGTTTCAACATGATAATTGATAGATTAATGAAATGCGTTACATCTAGCAAACCTGTATCTTCGTTTCCCTGGGGACCTCTTTCATTATTTTTGAGTGGAGAAATAAGATTTTAATCTCGCGACACTTTATTGAATTCAGTTAAATGCAATCAATTTTATGGAGCGTGATACACTTTTAAGATAACCAAAAAATAATGAATGTAAGCATCCTTAACTACTAGAAGAATTTGGAAACTGTGATATGTTTAAGGCTTCTTGTTTGTTGAGATTTAAGTATAGGTAAGTGTGAATTAAATGAGTGAAAATTAACTTAATTTGAAGGAAATATAAATGTAGTGTGAAAAAAATTTCAGAAGTAGCTTTTTTTCTCTTTTAAAAGTTTAATTATGAAAATATATTATTTAAAAGTAATTCTCATTCTATTTGGGCAAAAATACCAATTCTGTAATTTAGTTTTCCTGATACCATTTTTTTTAATATAGTACGGTGTTATTTTAAAATATTATAAAACCGTTTTAAAGAAATAATTCTAGTTTATTGAATAAAATAAATTATAGTTTGAAAAAAACTAAAAAAACACGCTTTTATACTGAATCGAACTAAAAAGTAAAAAATAATTCTTAATAAAGAATAAAATGATTAACGAGAGAGAAAATGAATGTCATTGTGGTAAAAGCGTGGGGTGCTTTGTACTACATTTTTACACTAATTCAGAGCTTTTCGGAATAGAAGTTATAAATTACAACAATTGATACATTTATAGAACACCCCACGCTTTTACCCCAATGACATTCATTTTCTCTCTCGTTAATCATTTTATTCTTTATTAAGAATTATTTTTTACTTTTTAGTTCGATCCAGTATAAAAGCGTGTTTTTTTTTGTTTTTTTCAAACTATAATTTATTTTTCATTTTTTAGTTCGAACTACAGTAAACGCGTGTTTTTAGTTTTTTAAACTATCATTTATTCATTGTTGAGTTTATCCTTAGGTTTGATATTTGAAGTTGGAATTACGTAGCTGTAAAAATTGTTTTGCCCTTCAATGGATATTAATTAACGGGTCTGAAGTGTATTTATTCTCTGGGCTTACGAGGCCTCAGATGAGTCCCGTATCGTTATATTAGATTCCGTTTCTTTTACACAGGTCAAACAAATAAAAGTGTGTAAGGAAGAAAATTTCGAATTAAAAAAAATTTTAATGTACCATGTTTTTTTTACGGACTAAAAATTGTAAAATTGCTAATTTTTGCATTTTGTTTTCTTTTTTCACATTTTCATGCATTGTCACCACTTCCGAGCTATGGTCCAAATTTCAAGTCTCTAGCTCCTCGGAAAGACACACAGTTTAAAATCAATTACAAAATTCCACACCCGGACAGACATTAAAGAAAGCGATTTAATAAAAACATGGTAATATTAAATGTCAATCGTTTTTTTTTTTCACCTTTTAAACGTGTTCCTTTCATGTTAATTCGTATCATCATTTCTAAACGTATTGCTTTATAAAAATAAAAAATATTTAGCGTTTAGAACGCAGCTTATTTTTTTTTCCACATGCACAAGCCATTTTTTTTTAATTTTCATTTTCAGAAAAATGTTTACATTACGGTAAGAAATTGCTAACACACACCCACCCTCCACTTTCTCAGATAAAGAACACTTTTTTTGTGTTTGTCTTACTTCTATTAACCACAAGTGTATTTTATACTCGCATATATAATTCAAAACATTCGCCTTAGGGTTACACCTTATTCTTTTAGTTGCCAAATCTGGAAATGATGTATGAAATTAGTCACCAAATCTGAAGAAGGTATATGGAATTATTCGCCAAATTTGAAAATGGTACATGCAATAAGTCGCCAAATCTGGAAAAGGAATTGTCGCCAAATCTGATTATCCTTATTCCTGACGATCCTGAAAAGGACAATGGAACAAAATTATGAAATTATTGTATTGTCATCGGTCCTTGATAAGTGTGCGAAATTTCGAATGAATTCGATCTTTTTAAGTAGGTAAAAATCGAGTTCTAAGATTCCGTTACATGCAAGTGAAACTTATAAAAGCGTGTTAAAAATGTATTGCATTAATTGAAAAGTACTTTAATTTGCTTAAAATTATTAACATTCTTCTTATTAAAATTTTAAAATCTGTAAGATGAAGTGCTATTGCAACTGAATAAATTTTATAAAGCACAAAAAGTACTTCTGACTTAACACATTTACTTAAGATTTTTACTTTTACGATTTTATCTCGGGAAATTTAACTGTTTCTTAGAAAAAGTATGTAAGTGTGTTTTCCGTCCGAATTACACTCTTGTCTATTAGAGTATATCGACTGAAAATTATGTAATCAATGTTACATTCTTTTACAATGAGTACTAAGAGTACGATATTTTTCCTTCGAATCTTTTACAGAAAGAAAGTAGGAATCGATGTTCAACTTGTTACAATTTCATATATCATTCATATTAAATTTGTTTTATTATGTTAATTTCATCATTTTTTAAAAAAAACACTTTATTAAAATCTGAAATACTGCACGTTTATTAAAAAACAGTTGTAGAGGATTTTTGGAGCATATATATCAGTTACATTTAATGTAATATTTAGCTACAGGCAAAAAAGGAAATATTATTTTCGAAATTAAAATTATCATTTCTCAAGATGAAATATTTAAATTAATCTATGTATAACTTAATTTTTGCATGTACTTTATGTTCTAAAAGCAGAAGTTTATTAATAACTCGTGAGTTACTATTTACATTAGTCATCAAACCTATATTTAAATTTTGAAAGATATAAACCATTCCTTAACACATCGCTTTCTAACAATTACTAAATTCAGTTTTTCTTTTATTATTAAACAAAATATAGCTTTTCATATTATAACAACAGATCGTATGCTTTTCAAGTTGTTGATAAAATTTTCCTCGCCTATAATCTTGGGTTAATTTATAAAGTTCTTTGATATCAGAACTTTACCTTGCGAGGGAACCGTGTTGAATGCAAATGAGTTTGTCTGTGTAATCAAAAGTGTTGTGAATAGCAGGCTGTGGTTGAGAGGATACTGGGAAAATTCTAAGAGAATGATACGTTGCGGTTGGGAAGTTGTTAGAGGTATAATAAGTGGTTTTGAGATAAACTGTGCGGATAATAGCCTAATAGAAGTTTCTTGATTGGACCCACCTGAAGAGATCCAAAACAGGATTTCACTAAAGTTGATAGAGACTTAAGTTGAGAATTCGCAAGTTAAGCAATGTTCTTATAATAATTATTTCATTGAAACTTGGTTTGTAAAATCACTAAAAGGATAAAACTGCTTTTAATATCATTTATTCAGATTTAAATACAATAAAACGTCGTCTATCCGTATCAATTGGGACCGGACACCGTTCGGATAAGCGAAAACCGAATGCGATCCCTGCAGTATATGAAACCGGACACTATACGAATATTGAAAATCATCACATGCGGAAAACATGCTTGAAGAAAAAGCAAAACAGGTGCAAGATGTCGCAATTTTACCTTTATTCCGGAAAATAATTACTTATTTTTCGCTGTACCAATGTACACCGTTTATTTGCTGCAAGGTCTCTGTTTCTCTTGAGCAGCAGTGGTTGAGTAGTACAGCATTCTAAATGTTGTTCGTACCATTCCTTATCGGTCTCTAACACTGAAACGCTTCAGCATTTGATGGGCCCTTGCTACTTTCATTGTTGTTGTTGTTGTTGTCCTCGTCTTGATCCGTTTCATCGTCGACACGTTCGGATTCTACTTGCATGGAAATCACAATCTCATGAACATTTAGCATTTGAAAACCACAGTCTTCTGCATCGCATGCCCCATCCAGGTTTCAATATCAACAAAACTCAACAAATGAGGACGTATACACCCCCTTACATGGAAAACAATTGACCTAATATTCCTCGCAGATGTTTAAGAAATCACGCAACTGAAATTCCTCAAATACACCTCACCTTGGGTTTTCCCGTCACTTTTGGCCTCACGCTAAACAATTGTTGAGCATTGCACTGTTCGAAAACGTATCCGGACTTTAGTCCGGATAAACGACGTTTTATTGTAATTAGATGTCATCTTAATAACTATCATGTTTGCTCTATTTGTTCTGCCCCAATATCATCACAATGATGGGATACGTCACACTGGCATTTAAACATCACAAACTCATTGCGTTTAAAAATAAACTTTGTTTTAGCATATATTTTTATGTAATTATTATTTTCATAAAGCTAACAATCCTCCGATAAATAATATCTACATAATTTTGTGATGTAAAAATATTCTTCTTCGAAGTTTATTCATTTGAGATGCTTGCAACAGTCTGAGTGTAAATTAACTAAGCTAACTACAGTCATTCAAATATTTACTTAATTTTTTTAAATAAATGTTAAAAATTTATTACTCAATTAAAGTAAATAATTTATGCGGATCACATCACTTTTTCGAAGATTCAATTCGTTTTTATTTTTAGCATTCGGATTTTTCTCTAAAGATATACAAATACGTCATTAGATATATTATTGTGCTTTTATCTTATGAATAAAATATTTTAATTAAGATTTAAAAGATACCAAAAGAGGATTAGTTTTAATAGTGAAATGTACATATGCGTCCTATCTTCTTAATGAATTTTTTGTAAATTTGTTTTCCGATATCGCAAAAATAAACAACATATCACAGCTCAAAGTCTTAATGCCCATTAAAATTATCATAAAAATATATGAAATCTAATGTTGGTAATTAACTTAATCTTTTAGTTAAATTTATATAGATATTTATTTAAATTTATTTTCAAGTCAGGAAAAAAAAACTCTTAATTTTAAAAGATTAGTAAATTTTGCGCATCGCAAATAACCCTGTGATAGTAGATTCTCGAATGAATGGTACTTAAAATTGAATTCGTACTTTTCTTTTTCTTTATCTAATCATAAAAATCTATTATTACTCTGGTTAAATGTGTGACTTAATAAAAGAATAAACACTAAGAAAATAAATAAATTAACTAAACCAAAAATAAAACATAAGTTTTTATTTAAACAATTTTTTTCTAGACTAAGAGATATTTTTTAAACTCTCGCTTCATTTGCTTAGTTTAGAAATGGTTAAGAAATAACTGAAAATACTCAAGAAAGAAAGTCAGCAAAATTTTCCACTTTCTTTCTAAATATGTTGATTGAAAAAAAAACAAAAAAAAGAGCTGTCAGTTTCTCGTTCTCGTTAAGTGCGTTGATTAAAGTAATTCGTACATTCAACAAGATAATATTTTTTTCATAAGTAACACACAAATGAATATTTCGTTTCATAACAAATAAATTTATGCCATCTAGAGCAAATACAGAAACCATAAAATATACAATATACTTAAAAGGGCAAACGATTTTTTAAAGAGGGTAAGGAAATTTTTTCATTTTTACTTTAACAAATACTTTATGGGATTGTAAAGATTTTACTTTTATAAATTATAAACATTTAGAAAGAAACGTATTACTTCTATTGCACAAAATCAGAAATTTTATTCTTTTAATTTCATCCACTTGGAAGATGCACGTAAAACATAACTAAAACTTGTGGAGAATGTTCTTATGATTTTTTAGAAAACATATTAAACTCAGAGAAATGTATCCAAATAAATTAAAAAAATTCTTTTATAAAAATTAATATAATGTACCCTAAATCATCTATAATTGAATTATCCAAACCTGAGTTCAAGTACTGCATTATAACTTAACAATAATACATTAATTTATTAAATAAGTCACAGAGGCATATGACAAGATTTAGATTTGTAACAGATATTTCCAAATAATGGTGATAGTTGACAGTCGCATACAGATATATGCTATTCTATTCATAGTGAGTAGGTCGCATTCACACGCATACGTAATGCAGTTTCAAAAACGACGATGGTGCTGAATTGATTGTAAAATAGAAGAGGAGTGAGCTGAGGTTCGATTTTAATGGACCAAAGGACTCGAATAAAAAAATATTCATGAAGAAATGTTATTTATGGAGAGAAGTGTTTATCACGTAAAGCAGTGAACAATTGGTTGAAGCAATTTTCCCAAGGCCATTCCAAATCTGTTGATGAAGCTCAGTCCAGTTTCAATTAAACTGAACAACTGGTGGAAGAGTTGATTTGGGCTTATCGAAGAGTGACAATAGTATTTTCTCATGGTTCAGCATACAGCATAATGCATGATCGTTTGAATTTCAGAAAAGACAGCGCACGTTGGGTGTCTCGGCAACTGACCGAGGACCCAAAACAATAATGGAATGGGTATTTTCTTTCATCTGTTTGGTCCACAGAAACAACATCTTGTGTGTGGTGGCAAACAATTTGCAGATGACAACGACGCTCAACATGAAGTCCTAATTTGGATACCCATCAACCCAAAGAATTTAATGCAGCTAGAACTGGGGATCAGATAAAAAATAGGAAAATGCATCAGCGTTTCTGGAGATTGTGTGCAAAAATAAAAATTATTTCCAAGTGATTATCATGTTTAATTATTTTTTTTAATCTTTTGTGACTTACTTAATGACTTTCCCCATATTCACAATACATTTCCACAAGAAACTTTGACGATGATGACAAATATTTATAATAATTTATTTATATTAGAAAGAAAGAAAGATTACTATATATATATATATATATATATATATATATATATATCATAAGCCTATAAAGATGATATTCATTCTGTTAACTAAACAAAGAAACCCCGTGACACAGTTCATTTATGAAGCATGTTATTTTCTAAACATAACACATAAAGTTTAAAATTTTTATGAAATTTCTTAGTTTAAATATAAATTAGTTCTATATTTTTGAATATTTTCATACATTTTCCTAAATTATATATTTACAGTTCGCTTTTCTGGTATTTCGTTTTATTGGATTTAACTTTACCTTAATTTCAACATAAAACGGGATAATTATTCAAATATTTATTTGTAGCTTCTAATTATTTTCGTGTTAGTTTTACATTACACCAATTAGTATATTAAAAATGCAGCAGAAAAGAAAAAAGTCCGAACGATCACCAAATCATATCAAAGAATTTTACGATGACTTTTGAAAAGGCTTAAAGACTGAATTGATATCTAAAATAACATGATAAAGAGGTGAATAAAATATGCATGCTCTTGAATGGAAATTCAAAGCAGAAATGCACCATACTGGTGACATATTACTATGCATAATCCTTTATAGAATGAGAAAATGGAATAAATTTATTTAAACTTTCAATTTGAAAGTTTTTACAATATTTTTTATTTAAAAATTTTAGAAACTAAAAGCTTTAAATTTTTGCTTTTTATAAGCTTTCTGCATCCTAAGAAGAATGTTTTATACATCTTATAAGAATTTCTTTCATAATTATAAAAAAAGTTTTTCTCTTTGTAATTCTTTTTCAAGTGGTTGAGGTTTTTTTTGTGTGTGAGCATATATAAATGCACACAAAATTTGTAGCACTGTGTAACATCTTACATTCTAATAGGGACGGAAATATATCGGCTTTTTGGATCATCTTTCTACTTTTTTTCCCCTCAAGCCAGAAACTGCGCATTGTTTTGCGATTCCTGTTCCTTAACGAAAATTTTCAAGGATCTGAAAGCTTAACTTTAGAGAAAAATTCTTGCTTTCGCCATGAAAAAAATCCAGGATGAGAAGCATTTTAATACCTTCAAAAAACGGCATCTTTTAAAACCACTAGCCCTAACAATCTTACTATAAGGATTAAATATCCGGGCAAATCAAAGACAGCAAGAAAAAGATATTAGTGCCCTTACAGCATATGGACAAACCGGTTGCGGACAACTTTTAGTAGATTTATGAGCAAACCGTTTAAGGGATTAATGTAAGGTCTATTGTGACATCAGTTTTTGAAAAATATAATTCATATTCCTTATTTTTTATGTTCGTATTAACACAAATTTCCTTCAAAGATACAAATAGATTAATTCAAATATTAATTTTTGTAGTTTGGGGAAGTTCTGTATTTAATTTGTGAAATTTACATTAAGTACATATAGTCATTTATATTATAAGTTTCATAAGACTTTCGATATTTATTTGTACTTATTAAAAGGAAAGAAATATGTCGTGAAATTTTGAATAAAAGAATGGGAATAGAAGTTTTTCATAAAAATTATCCTAAAAAACATATTTCTAAGAAAAATATTTGTAAAACTTCAGATTAAATCCAGTTTTGTTACATTTCTTACAAATTTATTTATGCAATAAATCAAATAATAAGTAAAAAAAAAAGGAAAGGTGACAAAAGTAGTAGGGCCTGAAAACACCAAGTTTAATCTTTGAAATGGAGAAACTTTTGTATCAAGTAAATACACTGCTGGCCACCGTAAATGCAACACCAAGAAAGACAAGAGATAGCACAACAAAATTTATTTTGTAGATAACATGTTGACGAAGAATCAAATGATTAAATTTATAGACTTCTGTGAAGTGTGGTTCCTGCCAGAATCACCGCTGGAGATCATTCCTGTTGGAGATCACCGCTGCCACACGCCTCGGCATTGATTCAAAGAGGCTTTGGATGTGTTCATTCTTGGGGTACAGCAGATCAAGCAGCTTCCACACGTTGCCAAAGTTGATCTGGTTAGCAGCAGGGGGTATAATCTGGGTCAATCGTTGATCAACCATGGACCACATGTTTTCTATCGGTGAAAGATCCGGAGAGCGAGCAGGCCAGGGAAGCAATTCAATCTGGTGATTGACGAAGAACCTTTGGACAATGCGTGCCACGTGTGGTTGCGAGTTATCCTGTTGAAATATGGCTGTGGACAAACCCTAAAGGTAAGGAAGGACAACTGGCTCCAACACCATGGAGATGTAGCGCTGACTGTTTAAAGTACCGGCAATGCGTACTAGAGGAGAACGAGAGTGATATCCAATGCCGCCCCATACCATAATACCCGGTGCAGGACCAGTGTGGCGGTGCATAACGCAGCTGTTCAGCATCCTTTCTCCACGGTGTTTCCAGACTCGAATCCAACAATCCTGGTGTTGTAGACAGATATGTGACTCGTCAGTAAAGACAACTTCATTCTATTCTGCGCCCACATCCTTCTTTCATCGCACCATTGGCGGCGGAGACGTCTGTTGTTCTGCTTCAAGGGACCGGGCAATGGACGTTTGTTGTTCCAAGCAATGGACGTCTTGCGGACAGATCACTCTTCTGTAAACGGTGTCGAATGGTATGCGCAGACAATGAATGATGCGTTACAGACTCAATGCTCTGTGCTATGGTTCGTGATGTGACTGAGTGATCCGTCACTGAGATGCTCACAATTTTCCTGTCCTCACGTGAAGTGGTGTACTGAGGTGGATGCGATCGACCACAACGTACCCTCCTGCATCCAAAGGGGACATATACGCATTATAGTTGTTTGGTTTCGTCCAACAAGACTACCGATTTCCCTAAAAGATAAACCACAATCTTGGTAGGCCACTATCCTTCCTCTGTCGAACTCAGATACTTGATCAAAAGTTGATCGCTGTTTTCTACGAGACATAGCTGATCGTTTTTTGAAAAAACCACAATTGCCGAACTTGAAATCGTCGAAAACTCCAAGCCTTATATAGCGCTTTGAGGTGGCGCCACAGGCGTGCGTGATGTGTGTCTGCGCTGAAATTCTAATCATTTGCATATTCACCTCCGCTAATGCATGTTGTAAGTTTCATGTGATTTGCGTGCTTCCTTCAGGGTGTTGCATTTACGGTGGCCAGCAGTGTATATACCTTACTTTCTTTTCTGAGACATAATTCATTTTTTTAATATTAAATACCTTAAAAAATTAACTTCTTAAGGTACAGAAAAAGTAGCAAGCATTTTAGATTACAATTATTAAGAATTGATTCAAACAAGATATATGTTACAATTTTATCTTTAGAAGAGTCTTTTTTCAATAAAATTAAAAAATATTATTGAAAAGAACATGTACGGAATAAGAACTCAACAGAGTTATTATTGATAATTATGTTTCTCACTAAGAGACGGAATAATTATTGACACTTATTTAATCCTTCATTAAAACTTCTAACTAGAAGATTTTTTAAATAGGACAGATATGTACAGATCAAATAAATAAATAAATAAATAAATAAATTTATTATAGATTCCAATTTTTTATACTTGAGAAATTTTTAAATTCAAGGAGCTATGAAATTAAATTCATTTATTTACTTTAAAAGCTAAAATATTATTGTAGTAAACTGCCAGTTTATCTTTAACTTTTTTATAACTTTTGATTAACTTAAACTTTTGATTAGGAAATAAAAGAAGCTTTTATAACCTGCATGAAGCCAAAAAAACTATACTGGTACAAAAAAACTTAAAGATTTGCTTGAAATAAATATAAAATAATACTTATTCATTTAAAACTAGTACAAAAATGCTTTTAAATGGAAACATGTTTAAGGAAAAATTATCTCAATTGAAGTAATATAAAAACATTCAGTCACGGGTTTCTTTTATTTTTATTTCAGTTTTTCAATTTTTTATTTGTTAAATTATCTAAGAGAGGAATTTTTCTCTTACCTGTCTATCATTAAATTCGAACTCATGTCGATTAAATAAAAATAGTACAACTGGAAACTAACTAGCATTTTTCTTGAAAAAAATTAACAAATCAATATTTTTTAAAAGAAGTTAAAGTACTTTTTAAAGGAAAAAATGTTAAACTTTCTCCAATCTATGAGTTGATATTTTGCCACGGTCTTCTTAAATTAAGCATTTACAGAAAATTTTAAAAAAAATGCTTTAAGCATTAATCTTCTTGCATTTCACATAATTTTTTAACTTACCACATACTAAATTGTTTTTCTTTATTTTTACTAAGAGACTTGAATCTGCCTTATTGCCTAATAATGCATTCGTTTTCCTTTTTAGATTATTTTTATCAGAACATTGCTGTTAAGAAAATTAATATTACTCTTAAGAATATTTATATGTTTACATTAATAATATCCGATTATTAAAACAATATTAATATTAATATATAGAATATGAAAAGAAAATTTATCTTTTCTAGTATATAGCTTTTTCCCGCATTTTAATTACAAAAATATATTTGTCATAATATTAGCATCGAAATAAAGCAAATGGGTCTTACTGTTTTTTTTAATTAAACTTCAAGATAAGTTTACTTAAATTTTAATTCATTTGTTGAAATATTATTGATTGAAAAAACAATTTACTAACTTATATGAAATTATATTATGAAAGTTTATATTAATTTATGTCTGGTAAATCCTAATTTAACTGTAATCTGATTTAATATGAAATAGGTCAAACTCATCCATGACAAGGCTAGACACATATAGTTAAAACTAAAAATAAAGTAATAGTATTCTCAAAATCTAAGATATGGTGTTGTAAATTTACATTTAAAAATGATTCTAATGAAAGATATTCTTTTGATACTCATTCTATAATTTTTTCATCCATTTCTATTTTCCTTTTTTTGAAAAATTAACATTAGAATACTTTATTAAGTTTGTTTTATGCAACGCATTATCGATTTAAGTGCTACAACACAGTATCTGTCTGGATCATAGGCGTACAATAAAAATACATAAAAATGTACAAATTTAAAGTTGGTATAAATAAATACAATTTTTCTTATTTTTAACTTTATAATTGAAATGTATTTTAACTATCAAAACCATGCCTATAGCTACAATTAGTAGCACATATAAATAATTCAATGAATACAAAAATTTTTAAAAAAAGCGTAGTCATAGGAATAAAATTTTTCAATGTCTTGACTGTCAGTGTCTCTCATATCTCCATGAATTGAGTTTTACTTAACAGAGCAATCTTTACAAGTGTAAATTCCACAGGACCACGAATTTAAAGTAAACACAGAGATAAAAATCCGTAGTCAAAATATTGCATAAAAGATAATGAAACGCCCAAATGCTGTCGAGCTTTAACTCCACATTCGCTTCCTTACGTAGACTTCTTTTGCATAGGATCGAAAGAGCATCAGGACCTAGAACTAATCATCCTAGAGTCTATGGTGATTAGGTCTAGGATCTAGATCTATCCAGGTTCTTTCTTAGCCATTCACTATTGTTGAAAGGGTAATCTTTCTTGGTCTACAATGATCTATCTGGCTACTGTATCGTTTCTGTACATAAGCAAATAATTGGAAATTTTCGTAACAATATTAATCTTTGAGATCTGCAAGGTGTATAATTATGACGGTTACAAACTTTCAGGATAGATAGAGTACACCTAGAAGATAAAAAATCACATAGGACTGTATGGTCGGAAACGTTTCCCTTGCGTGGTAGTGACTACACAAAACACACAAAAACAGGCCAATAATAAGCAGCAAGACCCTGTTTATTATTCCTAGTACAGAAAAAATGCTGGGAAGTATTTCGATGGTGCGCGTGAAAAATGGCGCTACATAAGCCAAAGTATCACATGACGGTGCAACAAATACGCGCGGAGTTTGCTGCACGCTGGGTATTAAGCTTCATTTCGCCTGTCGGCAAAGTTGTAGAAGCATGGAGCGTTACACGAAAGCTGAGCTTGCTGAAAGGCATCTGGCATACTGATTGTACTTACATACCTAACCAAGCTTTCTTTACACGCTTGCTAGAGATTGTCCTACCGTAGATTCTTCGTCATTGACGCATAGTAACGTGAATGAATAGTAAGAAAGCCAAACAACGAGGAGATTTCCTGGATCTGGTTCAGATTGATTGATTGAATATTAACGTCGCACTATTCAGACTATTCAGCTACCCGAGGGCTTTTTGGCGACGAACCTCGAAATTTTGAACCATGGTCAAGTGACAAGGATGACACCTGAGCTGGCACCCCCTTCTCCTAACTACCACAACAACGGGAGGACATTTGAGCTCTCAAAGGATTTAAGGTGCATCCCTCCCCTACACGGCAGGTCTTCAGGGCTCAAACTCATGAAATGCAGACCACGAGTCCGTTACCTAGACCACTAGGCTACCGTGGCCACCCCTCCGCCTAGGACTCAAGCAAGAAGTTTTTAAAACCGACACTTGTGATACTATTCTCAAAGCTTTGGCATGTGAAACAATTAATAGTCTCTACCCTGTAAAAAAGTGTTTAAATTGATTCTGAACAGTTTCTACCTCCACGTAACCCTACGGTAAATAAATCTTTCTCCCACCGCATAGGGTGATTGATTGATTGGTTGAATATTAACGTCGTACTGTTTAGCTACTCCAGGGCTTTTGGCGACGGACCTCGTAATTTTTAACCATGGTCAAGTGACGAGGATGACACCTGAGCTGGCACCCGCCTCTCCTAACTACCACACCACCCCGACTTAAAGCACATAAAATGTTATCGAAACAGAGTTGCGTAAAAATAGTATAACTGAAGCACATCATACAGCTCCAAACAATGTATCGAAATCTGTTGCATAGAAATTCTAAAAATAAAGGAAAGGTAAAAAGTTAATCAACCCTTGCATATTTTGAAATAATCAAAACAGTGGTTTACTGTTTCTTAATCTATGAAATACTGATAAAGTTGTTAGCATGAAATAATTTATAAATGATTTATCTAATTACTTAATTGCCAAGTTACTGTTATTTCCACCTGTCAAATTCAGTCTCGATTCCTAACTATTTAACAAACGGAACGTATGATTATTTACTAAAAGACTTATAAAGAAAATTTACTTTTGAAACAAATCAAATTATCTATTAAATTGTTGTCAGAAACGAATAAATACGTGCGAAAAACTATTATAATTTATTTTGCCATGAGGCTATTCAGGATTGTTTATAGATTAGGAGGTGAAAAAGTGAAGGAAAAATATTTTTTTTATTCAGATGAATTTCCACCCTTTGACTTTTAATCTTCTTTAAGAATAGAAAAAAAGTTAAGATGAATAACTTATGAAATGCAGGGATGTCAAACGCGTAGCCCACAACGAACATTTTTTCGGCAAGTATATTGGCACACAACAATATGTATAAAATACTAATTAGCTCCGAATAGGAAGCTAGTAGTAAAGTAGATCTGCCAAGAAGTGTCAGGAGTAAATATAAAATTTTCTTGTTCTCTTATGTACCATAAATTAAGGCGTATAAAAGTGCACTTTGAACACACAAAATATGATCGAAATTGACTGGTGATCATGCCAGGTATAAAAAATATAGCTTAAAAAAAAGATGAAAATAATTAGACTTCTGTATAGATTGTAATACTGTTTATTTAAAAGAAATGACATAACTAATGAACTTAAAGGGTTGTTTAAAAGTATACTAACTTTTTTTTATCAAAAGTTGTGGAGGTGTCGGCCTAATCGGCACCCCTTTGCTCTCCATCTTGCCTGTCTATAGGTTGTGGGGGGGGGGACAAAGCCTCACCAACAACTTCCATAATAACAATTAGTTTTATATATCCTTAAACACACTTAAACAATCACAAGTGAAACTAGGAGTGATATATAAAGCGTTATCTAATCTCGACGTATAACTCTTAGTAACCCAGACTACGAGAACTAGATAAGGAGAACAAGCGCTAATGAACCGATAATTAATTCTATCTATTTTAAATCCTCAATCTAATCATTTAATCTCTTAGCAATTACTTCCTTAACTCGCGCTATGTTTGTGAATGAAATATTCCAATATTCACACTTACGTAACAGCTCCCCGGCTCCTTCTATCTTACATCTACAAAACCTAGACTTTATATAGTCAAACTAATTTGAATAGCATGGTTTCTTCTTGAAAGGCTAAGGATTAATATGAATGCTAGTCCCAAAGTTTCCCCAAGAGGATTAGTAGGAAAATGACTCGAATAGATCCGTCAGAAAGTGTGGGATAATACCTCGAATAAATGATTTAATAACATAAGAGCCTTGCACATACGTTTCAGATTCCATTGTGAAAAGTGTGAAAGTTAGGTGCGCATTATACAGCGAATATACCTAAAAGTTAAAAAATGTTGCTTGAAAGTATGTGTGCGTGTTATACGCCAGATTTTATGGTATGTTTATTATAATATATTATTTGAAATAAACCTATGTTTCTATGAATAGTGATTTTTTTATGAACAACCTTAAGTTAAATATAAATTTTTTTTGGCTCAAATCACCCTTTAGGTTTGCTACCCTTGGACTAAGGATTTATGGTGTATGCATTAAGAGGACACAATACGATTCAATTGACAAAAACTGGTCAAAAAACAAAATTTAATTTTTTAAGCTTAAATTATTCTTTATATACTTTTCTATTACCTGACAAAATTTGAAAGCTCTAAACTTAAAAAAAAAACACAGAATTATGACAGCCTTTGAGTTCGTTTTTATTCACATCCCTATAACAAATCAAAACTTTAAACTTATTTATTTCGGAAAGGTAAAATAACTAGTTTGTCTTTATTTAAAATGCTAAGGCTTTTCTTCTATTGTGCCTAATGCTTTGAATATTTTTACCTATTGCTAATAGTACATGTAACAAAAGTTGGTATGCATTTTTGAAACAAAGCAGTACTTATTTTTTTAAAAATAATTGAACTTAGAATTTGAACATTTTTTAAGGAATTTTTAATAAGCATTCATAAGAAGAAGTATTATACAAATACCAATCATGTTATCACAAAACCCATACCAACTTTTGTTATGCATGGTTTGATGTACTTCTGCATCAAATTTCATGAGTGTATGTAAACTTTTGTAAGAGGAGTAGCATTTTAAAATCACGTCACAAATTTTAAGTTTTTTCCCTAAAAAATTAAATGGCTAGTTTTTTATGAAATTTTGAGCACAAAATCTGTTTTATATAGTATACACACATAGGAGGCAACCAAAAAAACTTTGAAAATCCTTAAATTAAAATTTTTTGCTTAAATCGTACAATGTCCCCTTAGCAGAAAAAAATATATTGGGTATAAATCCCCCTGTTTTTAATTTTAATGAATATTTAAAAGCAAAAATATATTTGTAAACACCAAAAAACACCTAACGTTTTTTAAAAGAAAGAAATCTTGAAAAATGCGCAGAAAAATGCATGAAATGCAAAAATGGGATTGATTGTTCACCATACTCGATAGTGTCAAAGACCATAGCTATTGGCTTTCATCCATTTTGACAATGGATAACACTATCTGGAAGATGGTGTTCACCAATAAGTCGTCTAATGTAGATGCATTCGTTATTGTAACTCTGAAATAATGATTTGCTGTCAGTCAGTACCCAGAGTCTTTGTTCATGAACCCATGGTAGCCACAAATGCCAATTATTTTGCCTCAAAGGATTTCTTAACAAAGATCTCTTGTATTCAGACTACAATGCAACAGGTGAGGATGAATGCTTGTATTAGACAATGATAGACCTGTAGTAATGCTCCAACATAGTACCAGCTGTCATCATGACTCTCCATCACCGCTAAACAAATAAGGTTACTGACTTAACTTCTCTCAGTACTTACCGAGATTTTCAATTTATATACTTTCTTTAGTCTCTTCTTTTTCACTCGTATCTACGCAGTTGTATTGTCTTTCATCTAATATTGGCTTATAATACAAATGACTTTTCTGCATATTTCTTGACATTCAACCATGATTTGCTGCTACATAATGTTTTTCCATACTTTTACCTACCGCTGCAACGAATATCAGATAAACTTCTGGAAATTAAAATTTTCCTCACCGAGATTAATTTTTTGAGGATAGTGAATACATCTCTATCACTATTTATCTCTGTCTGTACCTATATCTATCTCTGTATCTTATCTGCCTGTTTTTCTTTCTCTCTCTCTATATATATATATTATAAAAACACAAATACAATTAATTCGAGTTGATTCTATGCATTTCCCAGTACTTGGATAAAATTTCTGAGCAATATTTCTGGAATTTAGAACTTTGTTCATAGCTCTGAAATGTAAATCTTGTCTAGAGTGCCATGATTCTCCCCAGAAAGAGTTAATTGTAGTACATCTTTATATAATTTTCTAAACAAACTTTATCTATCTTCATTTTCAATAACAGCAAGGGTAAGTAGGGAAAAGGTTGGAGGTTGGGTTGAGGGAATTTCCTGAAGATACCAATCTTATAAGAAGAATCTTATCAGATTGTAACGTGTTTTCACCAAAATACTCTTGGGACATTTTTCTCTCTTTCAATTTATTTTCAGTTGCCGAATCGATAAGCGAAAGCCCTCTGAAGAACAGGTTGTTGTTGCAACAAAAGTGAGATTATTTAGGTTTGCTTAGTATTCCATATTCATTGCAGGTATTATTATCGGCATCGCTAAATTTGGAATACTGTTTATAATGATCGTAGTCTTGATGGTTGTTTCTCTATTTTAGTGTTTTGTATCATAAAATGTATACAAAATACTTTAATATTACGCGTTATTCAGTACTGATGTGTATGAGAAGAAACACTACGATTCTTCTAAGTTTGGAAAAGTGACAAAATTAAAGCAGATGTACTAAATTAAACTTATTAATTAGATTTCTGTAGCCAAATTTTTTTCTATTAAATAATTTGAGCCATTTTTAACAGAAGTTATCCCAGTACTCCGCTATAGTGTAATGTTTCGTAAGCCGTGTCCAAACTAAAAAAAATTGCAAATAATTAATTGCGGTTTAAGTTATCCGACTGGTTGCAACAGCTTTTTTTTTTTAAAAAAAAGGAGATACGGGGATTTTTTTGTTATTTTTATATTTGTTTAGTGCATTTTAAGAAAAAATGTGCTAAAATTAAGAAGAGAAAAAGAAATTATTAGTACTAAAATGGGAAAAAATAGGTAAAAATTGACAAAAAATAGCATAAACGCGGCCCATTCTACACCAAAGGTTTATGAACAAATTTTCAATTTTTTCAATCTAATGTGTTGCTATATTATTCAATTTTGAAATCACTTTCAGGATAAGAGATATTTTCTTTTTTACAAAAAATAGAGCACTTTATCTCGGTTACTATATGAAAATGCTTAAAAAGACAGTGATTATATTCACTTAAGGGACTGTAAATTTTGCAATAAAACCGTGATTGATAAATATGAAGGTTAAACACTTCTACTATTATACAGAACTTACAGAAAAAATTTCAGTTAATTATGTTCAAAACTTTTTTAGCAATCGCTGACCCCATTTGATTATTTTTAAAAAATCACATTTCGAGTAAAACGCGTTTTAAAGTATGACATCTTGCTGAAAGTAATGGTATGTGCTTTTACTAAAACAATTGTAGTGTTTGTTCTAGTAAACGGAAAATGATAAACTTGGTATTTTTATAAAGCTAATAAGATGGCCCATAAAATAAAATCATAAAAAAAATTATCAATTTTTGGCAAAATTCACAGTTTTAGGGTAGTTGGATACCTTAAAAAAAACTAAAAACACCTTTTATATTTTTACGAACTAAGTTATAACTTAATCTTTTAGTCGCCAAATCTGGAAATGGGATGTAAAATTAGTTACCAAGTGCGAGTTGAAATCCGAAAATGGGAAATCGCTAATCCTGATGATCCTGATCAGGACAATGGAACAAAATTATTAAATTATTTTATTTTCATTGGTCCTGTAGAAGTGAGTAAATTTTTTAATTAGTCTGAAATTTTTAAGTGGGTAAAAATTGAGTTCAAAGATTCCGTTACATACAAGTGAAGCTTATAAAAGGGTGTTTAAAAACTTTCATATATGTTGATTATTTCTAATATGATTGCTCATATCTGCATAAAATTCTGATTCTAAGAAATTGCTGAGCCACAATATCATTCTTAGAAGAAATATTCTTGGAACAATCTGATAGTTGTTCAGGTGCTGTAATATCAATATATTTTTTCAATATTAGAGAAATAAAAACAACTGTGTGTGTGTCTTTATTTTTGAGATTAAATAAATATCAATTTCTTTGTTCTTTAGCAATATATTAAAGAGTAAATATTTAGTCAATATTACTTTAAAAATGTATAAATAATGCTAAAGCGACTGATATAAAATCCATAGTATTAGCTACAAACATTTCTATAAGACAGAAAAGCGAAAACACTTTCATTTTCTTGAAAACATTAAAGAAAGAAAATTACACTTTTATCTTTTTAAAAATAAGTACATTCCAAAGAATAGAACTATTTAAAATGTATATTCATGTTATTACCTTTAGTTTATATTTTAGATCTTTTTATTTTTCAAAAAGACCAGGAACATTGTTAAAAAAATAAAAAAATATTCCAGAAACTTACTCCTACATCCCCCTTTGCATATTTTTCCTTCTAATGATAAGTTAGACTACTACATATCTTGCAGTTCTTGAGTCTCAATTCGTATTTTCCTTGATTCTCGTGAGGCAAAGAAAAAACAAACTAGACTTTAGAGTAGCCAAGTATTTTATTAGAGCAAAACTGATTAGATATAGGGAAAATCAAAATATCATTTTAATCCTCAAAGGAAATTAAAATAAATGATAACTATAATTAGTTCTTTGGGGAAAAACAAAACTTGCTTTTCAGATAAAAATCTAAAATAATTTAAAAACAGTGTTTCGTAAAAAGTGTTTCTAAACATCGTGAATTTCCTTTGTTTGTAGCAGTAAGCGTTTCATGAAAATTTAAACAATGCACCTATTTTTTACAGAATTTTTTTTTGAAATACATATTAAAGCATGTTAATTCCCAAACTCATGTCAGAATGATTTTAAACTTATAATATTTTATATTTTGCTTACAAAATCTGTCTTACTTTTGCAAAAATGATTTTTTTTTATCAATTATCTAAATCTTTTAAAATTACAAAATTCAAAATTTTAAATCTCATGTTGTGAAAGATCATGATAAAATTAGAATTATTTGATAATCGTATTATTTGAGGTTTGTGTTTGCATTCGATAATCATATATGAAAAAAAAAATGGTTTTTGAATAATGTCTAAATCAAGCACATGAATACCAGAGACTAGCATGAGTAAAATATAAATTGTTAAATTTCGTGTTGCATTGCAAAAACATATAATTTAAAAAATATATTTAAATTTCAAACTAAAAATATATACTCTAATAAGGATTCCAATCGTATTGCCAATTTCACTAAATATTAACATCAATTTGTTAACTATCATGATTTTTATTATTATCTATTATAAAGCTTTGATAAAATGAAAAAGCACATTTTTTTATTAAAATCTTTGTTAATACAATGAATGTTGATCCTAAACAGTTTCTACCTCTACGTAACCCTATTGTAAACAAAGCTTTCTTCATCCGCCTAGGATTCAAGCAAGGAGTTTTTAAAACTGACAACAGCAATTTCTGTTTCATATTCTCAAAGCTTTGGAATATGAAACTATTAATAGTTGGTACCCGGAAGAAAAGGGGTTACGAGTATATACTAATGGCTCCAGATTGGGGAACACTATTAATGATGGTGCAGGTACTTACTGTGTGTTGTTTTCTTTATTTACACCCATCGGCCCTTTCACAACTGAATTAGATGGTGAAATAGCTGAGATTCACTGAGCCCTTTTACAACTACAGACTCGTTTAGAACGCTTTTCAATGGTAGTTATTTTATCAGACTCCAAATCTATCCCTTCAAGCTTTTGTGTCACAAAAATATTTTCGTTCTTCAACTGCCTATTACTATTTTGATTTTCTTTAATGGCTCGCCGGTAACGGCAAAGAGGCTGTACTTCAATGGATCTCTACCAATTGTGGAGTTCAGGGTAATAAGATCGCCAATTATTTGGCTAAAAAAAGGAACCTCAGTCCTCCAAACATCCCATTCCGGTCTCCCTTACGACACCATGAGGTCAATTGTTGAGGTCATTCAGATGCTACTATTCCGAGGAACACTTCCAGAAACAAAAATAAACCATAGCTTCAACGGTTTTGTGAAGTAACCGAATGACCAAGAAAAAAAATCTTTTGTGACATCCCATCACATTTCTGGTCATGACTTGTCTCTCCAAACACCTCCATCGCATCAATGTCGTATCAGACACTCTATGCTATCTAAAAGAGGATATGGACCACTTTCACCTCCACACCTCTTCCTCGCATTTTGATTTGGGAGTGATATTGGGTGGCGAGGACCGCCCTGAGTTTATAGATTTACTGGCGTCATCTTTAGCCTTGTGTTAGGTTTATTATGATGCTCAGTTGTCTTGTAACTTTCTATTTAAAATAAAAAAAATCTATAAAACATATAAATTCTTATATCGTTATATCTTACATTGTAACATGTTACAATTGAACATTTTACATATTGTTGCATTGCTATATATTGTACATCGTATATATTTTACTCATACTATATAACATAATACAATTTTTTTCATTTTTTCATACCACCTTCGGCTACTTTGAAGGAAATCTACCATGATTAATTTAAACGGGTACTAATCATTTTAAGAATTTATTATGAGTGTTTTACATTTAAGTTATTTAATAACATATTCACACTCACAAACACACACACATGTTTCTTTTATAAAATTTGAAATTCTAATAATACGATGTCATAGTTAAAAAGAACGTTTTTTTAAATTTATTACAAGACAAAACACTAATTCGTGTATAAAACTTAAACAATCTTTAAATTATCATATATTTTATTTCCATGGTATTTGAAAATTAATATTAACAGATTGGGTTTATTCTACAGACAAATACTTTTTAGAATTGTTTATAATTAATAACATATTTATAATATGCAGCTGAATACTTTGCTCATTGTAAGTACCTAGTAGCATTTAATGTAAATATTTATGTACAGAAAATTTTTAGAGTTTAAAAATCAAATTTATGTTATATACATTTGTTAGTTTTGTTGAAATATTTATTGATAACCATAAATCACCCTTATTGATTACATATATTTTAATTATTTATTATAATGGAATAAAGAATTTTGTTAAATATAGTAATTATTAATACAAATTACTATTTTTAACATAAGTTTCAAAAAAAGTAGTATTCCCAGAAAATCAAGTGTGTTTTGCTGTGAAACTTGATACTGTCTCATATTGAAGAGGTACACAATTCATTACTTCAAAATAACACAAATATTTTTGAATATATATCAACGAAAATAGTTTTTTATATTCCCAGCTAACAATTGTCAGTGTATGTATGAAATGTTTTCGTAAAATATACGGAATATCACAAAATATCTTAGGATGATTTGTTGAGCAAAACAAAGGAATAACATGTGTGGTGTGTGTATTACTAAACAAAAACAAAAAAACGCCAAAAGAATCATTTGAAGTATTGGAAGAAGGATACGGAACATCACGTGTGGAACTTTCTTATCACGATTTCTCACATAGTCTCTAACTTGCATCGTTTAATCTTTTTATGATATCTAGAGGCTATTCAGTAATTCAGAAAAAAGTATCCCAACACCACGTTTGATAAATAAAAAACAAGAAGTAAGTAAAACGTTTTTATCAGGCAAAAAGTAAGATTAAAAAAAGGCGAATTGTAGCGCTTTATACATTGTTATTGTTCGAATGATTTATAAGCGTAATTGAAAAAAAAAAGAAAACCAAAATAATCTTATTTATTTTATCTAACAACTAAATATATTATTTGTTTTAACAATTGCTTACTATTTTTGCTACAATATGAGGAATACTACGAAAGGTAGGAATATACATTAGAGTTTAAAAAATCGGGGTTGCATTAGATATTGTAAAGGGTAGGTTTTTTATAAGACTCACAGAGTAATTTCTTATTAAGCGTTAATGGTCCTCTACGACACGTTAAAATAATTATAATACTTGAGATAAATAAAATCTAAGAAATACATCGCAAATTAGGAATGTACGAAAACAATCCGTTTCACATTAGGATACATTTTATGTGAAGAAACAAAAAACAAACAATTAAAAATTGTCAACATTCTGTAATTAAGAGAATTTTTGAAGACAGTAATTATTGAAAGAGTTATTAGGAATTAAATCTTTGCTGTATATATAAAGCGCTTTAAAATGATCCAAGCAGTTGTACTTTCTTAAGGAATATATATAATGATGCATTTTTATTATTATAGACATTTTAAAACTTTTAGTTTCTCGTTTATGCTCTGATAGGTACACAATATATTTTCTGTCTACCATTAAATTCGTATTTATTAAAATATTGATTAAAATACTATTAAAAGCAGGAAATCCTAAAACCTAACTGTATTTACTACGTCTTTGCTTTTGATCATTCAAAACATATTTCAAACATTTTCAAAATTGCTTAATTTTGAAAACAAAATTAATGATGGTACGAAAAAGTGACAAACAACTATCCCTTAATTTTTAACAGTACAGAATGATGAAAAATAGATCTATTAACTCTTAGCATTATACTTACAATTCACTCGCATCTGTTAATAAAAGTCTACAAGAAATTTCACATGAGAAGATGTATTATTTTTAATAGTTTTCGTGACATGTACAATTTTTCAAAGGAGAAAAAACTTTTATAAAATTCCTAACAGATTTTGGCATGATCATAATATTTCATTTTCTGTAACACAAAAGCTAAATATTCATGTTTAATACATATTTTAATTTATAATTTGCAACACTAAATAAATAATAAAAAATGTGCTGAACATGAATATGTGGTGATTATTGTATACTAATGTGTGGCATATACTGATCTTTATTTTGGCACATTCTTTAATTAAGCGTTATTTTAGATTTTACAATATATATTAGAAATAGAAATAGATATTACAAAATTTCATGTAAGTCGTTAATTTTGTTAAACACACAAAAATTTTCCAGAATGTGTAAAATAAAATTTCAATGTTTTCCTGCTTTTATATATATATTTTTAAATAAATTTATTTGCAAAACTCCTCATGCTCCACATTGCATAACATGAGGCTTACAGACGTAAGTGGTAACAACATTATAAAATAATAAAAAAAAGACATAATTAAGGAAAAAAACATAAAAAAGACAAAAATAAATAAAAGGAAGGGAAGAAATACACAAATATAAAGAAAGGAAGGTACCTAAAAATTTTAAAAATCCATACAGTTGCGGCGGTGTTCATCAAAGACCCATTTCCCGTCGGGAACGAGTGAGGTCTCAACGGTCAAGCAGTTTCTCGTGGGAAAGTATTCCAGGGTGGACACCCCGGAGCTGATGTCCTAAGGGAAGTCAACCTCTGACCTTCCTTGATCTAGCCAATAGTAAGAGCCGGCGTGGTTTCCACGCCAAGCTGCCGGTTTCAAAGTACCTTGGAGATTTTTCTGGGGGGAAATATTTCAATTCAACCAACTTTCGCTGACCAAGAAAGCGTGATTATGTAAATGAAGTATATTATATAAATTATGTTTTTGCGAGTTTGTGAGTTGGCACGTTAGAGTTGGCAAGGAGGAGTTAGCAAAGAGTTTGCGAGTTAGTTTGTTAGTTGAAAATTGAAAGATAGTGGAATTATTACGAGTCTTGGATTTGTCCAGGAAAACGTATTACACCAGTAGATCCAACGGCATTGATCAATCCCGATGAAGTTCATCTGCAAGATTCAAGTGTAGGATCCGCTGCATAAAAAGTACAGGTATCGTGAGCTTGTTTAATTAGAAGTTAGCTTATTAGTGTGCGATGTAGTTTATATTGAGCGTATTTAAGCTGCCTTAGATTCAGTTGAGGGTCTGTAGTAGTATCCCCGTGTTATAGAATCTCACCTCCGTGCTCTACTATTTGAGCGCCTATCTTAATTAGTTTGTTATATTGTGTCTGATTGAGATATTTTGGTAAAAATAAATTAATTGGACTGAAAACATGTCTGTTGATCATTCAGTTTCTCCCACACACTTAGCCGGGATTACAGGTAGACAAGGGGTTTCAGAGACAAGCAGGAACCGACAGGTATTACAAAGTTCAGGAATATAGTAAATACACAGTATCAGCAATAAAAATAACTAAATATAAGTAAGCTATATGTTACTATGAGAGATATATTTTATTGGAGAGGGGATATATTTTTAAACAATTTATATGATTTATTTATTTAACATATGTATCTCTCGCCATAAAACTATAACTATTTTTGAATTGAACTACTATTTTGAATAACTATCTAAATTTATAGCATAATATTTATTCTAATAACACGTGAAAGAAATTTAAATTGCTTTTTCTCTTAGGTAGATAGGTTTTCAGCATTCAAAATGAAAATGTATTACTCTATCTGCAAAAACTATAGCCTTATCTTCGACTTTCCAAAAAGTCATTGTCTTCATTTGCATGCTTTGTCGCTTCTGGATCTCCAGTTTGCAATTTTCAATCTTTTCCTAGAAATAATACGACAAAAGCAATATATATTCCATAAAACTGAAAAACGACACATTCCTCGCTCTCAATGGCATTTGCATGAGTAATATAGAGAACGTCTCTTTTCCCATTCTTGGAAGACAAGAAAATTTGAACCATTTTTTTCTGTTATATATTCATTCTTTTTTTTATCTATCTAGCTCCTAGTTTCAGTTCATTGTTTAAAAGATAGAAAATTTGTAGTCACAGTTAATAGAACTATTTTTTAGATGTAAAAGAAAGTATTTTTACAATTTATTCCTGGTTTAATAAGTTTGCGCATTTATATGTTTCTAGTAATCTCACAAGCGTTTTTACATATTTATTTTTATGTAATGTCCAGTGCTCCACATTTCCTTTCTGTTGAACCTTTGCTGAAAGAAAGAAACACAACAATAATAAAAGGGATAAAATTATCTTTAATTTCTTAAGTGTCTTAGAGTCTTTGATTTGTACTTATGCTTAGCGAAAACCTCAGTGCAGTTACAAAGTGAATATTGTAATATAATGGATTTTTTAAAAAGAAGCAAGCTGTATATTGATTTTTTCTACATACTTATTATAGACTGAAATTTTAAAGAATTGATACACATTAATTTCTTACTGAGAATTTGTTCAAGAATATATATAACTTTTAGATCTAATATAAAATTGGTTTTCAAACAAATATTAATTATGAAAAAAATTTGTAACTATTAAAAATCACCTTATTTTTTCAATTGTTTTTAAAATTTCTTAAATCTAATATTAGGAACTCTTGTACAGACTTCTCAGTAAAATCTCAATGGGTTTTTATTTAGTTTTTTATAAAATACATAATATTTACCTCTTTTTAATAAAACTTTTTGATTGTTAAAAATATTTAATTATCTCAATTTTATCACCATATATATTTCTTGTATTAAAAACAGTTGACTTATTTCCAAGTTCAGTTATTGCATTGCAATTACCAGTGTAGTTTGAATGTTTCTTCCTCTCATTAGAAATTTAACTCGAAAAATTTAGTAAGAGTGGAATGTATAATATGGAATGTAAATATATTTTTGAAGAACATTTATTTTGATTAATCTGTGGGGGAAATTTAAACAATTCATCTCAATGACACAATGCCCGATGAGACTCTAGAGCTAAGGTGTCAAACTCAAAGGCTAACTTGGGCCAAAAAAAACAAGGTTTAACTTTAAGTGGGGCGCAAAAGAAATCAATATTCATTTTAAAATGTAAGTTTATTTCGAATTATACATTATAACAAACAAAAAAGAACAAGAAAAATTTAATGTATACTTCCTGACATTTGACATATCTTCTCAGCAACAATCTTTACTATTTCGGTAGAAATTTTGATACTTTATTGCATATTATTGTGGGCCGATATACTGGTAGGGCTGAAGAAATGTTCATTGTGTGCCGCGACTGTAACACCCCTGCTATACAGCATATGAAGAAGTTGATTCAAGCTAGTTTGGATCGTTTTTAAAGTAAACATAATAACATAGGAAAGCATTTCTGTTCGCAGATAGGATTTTTGAGCCATACTTAGTTTCAGAGAACTGAATTATGTATCGGATAAGAAAATCGAATCATTCAAACTTCGCTGTAAGTTCTCAAATTCTCATCTTTCTCAAATGTATGGCATTAATCACATTTTTATTCTTGAATGATAATTTATTCAGAAGATTTTTGATATTCAAATCGAATAAATAGATGTAAGAAACCAATATAATTATATAATTTTAAGATGTAACATGAAAGGTATGGTTTCCTGGTAATAATTTGGCTCTGTTCCACTTCTGAGCTTTATAGCAAAGTAGTGTCATCAAAGAATGATGACTAGTAAAGGAATGCTATAAATTCGAAATGTCATGCCCCCTCCCCATATACACTTACAATACATAATCCAGAATCTGAAAATCACCAGGCAGTCAGTCTTCTGTGGAAGTTTGGAGGATGAAGTGCCTATTAAAATTTTGACATTTTACTGTAGCTTAGAATAATGAGGATCATTTTAAGCGGTTAGAGCTATTTGTTTTGGATAGAGCTGCTCCTCGTCCTACAAAATAATTGAAGATATTTAAGATATATAATAATAGCAAAGCAATAAAACGTACTTAAATTTGAAATTCATCCCATATACTTTCTCAAGTAAATAAAGCATTTAAATAAGTTTAATAATTTAACCTATGTGTTAAAGTTGACATTTAAGTTAAAAAAACATGATTAATTCTACGATATTTTTATATTTGAGGCATATAAAAAGATATTATCTCAAAGTTTGGTTTTTCTTAGACAAAAAGGAACCAATGATGTACAACACTACATTAATAACAACAAACCTGTGCTACAGGGGAAGAAAAGAAACAGTTCATTTTGTAAATATCGTTGGTATCTCAATGAGAGTATCAGGTGCATCTATAAATTTTCAAGGTGATACCAATTTTTTCAACAGCAAACTTTAATTGGGGCGGTTTGATGTTTTGCACACGAATCATAATGGGGCACTTTAAGTTAGCTAACATCCCTTAGCTTCCATGAAAAACCAAATTTTTTAAATTGCACCATAATTCTAAATCGCAGGGAATCAAATTCTGGTTGTTGTAGACTAACGGAGACCGTCTGCGTTTCTTTATATTTTACATTTTATTGCTTATAAATTTTTTTCTGAAATGTTCAAATTGTGCATTTTTGTACCTCATTTACTTTATTAAATTTACCTGTTTTCAATGAAAAACACTACACCTAAAAAATTTTTATAAATATATTTTTTTAAAAAAAAATCTTGAACGTAACTCAGCGAAATATTTAGTGGGATTCCACCCTCTTGTTTTAGCAGCATTGTGTCGTTCATGGGGGAAATTTAATAATATAACAACCCTATTTTTTAAATTGTTAAATACAATATACAGGGTGTCTACAAGTTAGTTGGGCTGAAATAATGGTTTATTGCATGTAATTCACAGGGAAACATTAAAGTATATATTGTAGTAACATTCAGAAATTGTCCAAGTTTACCATTATCAGAAACGTCTGATGTGGTTTTCTTTCACTACGATGCAAATGTCTCATTGGTAAATCAGTTCTTGCCACATATTTGTTGGCATGATGAGATTCGTAATTTTAGTTCAGGAATGGATTCAGGAAATAGCAGAGTGTACACTTGATAACTTACAAACACCCATACACTGAAATTCATTGGTGAAAGATCTGCTGAACCTGATGGGCTCTAGATAACACCACCACGGCCAATTCAAACTGGTACCTCGGCATCAAGGTTGCTGTGGCAGTGAACAAGGCGTGCCATTCCGTTAAAAATATGAACTCCTGTTTTTTTTTTTTTGATGATTGGCATAAAACGAAAATCTGTAGCATGTCCAAGAAAATAATTTCTGTGATAGTCTTTTCAGTGAAGAAAAAGGGACTGAAAACATTTGAGAAAACTCACTGTTCGTCAGACTTTTTGAGGGGATAAGCCTTTCGTTATGAAATGGCATGATGATTTTGACCCATAAATTCTTACATTGTTTTCTCGCTCTCTGAATAACAATCTATCTCTTCTTCGGTTTGACTTTAGATCAATTAATTTCTTTTAATATTTCGGGAGTTCTTGCTTTGCAATTTCTAATAATTAGTAGACTACCTGCATTGGTGCTAGCTTTATTTCTGTTTGCTTCATTAGCAAATTTCAAAATGCTTGCTTGTCTCTATAAATAGATCAACTCCTCACACTTGGAGTTTTGAAATCATTAGAATCCGTTCTTTATAAATATGATAACAATGCTATTAAATAAAATAAAACAACTGTTTGAGTAATAATGATTTATTTGTGGTCAATTCCCCAAAGTAGAAAGAACTATATATTTCTTATGTTAGAAGCAAAACATAGAATAGAATTTAGAATTGTTTTATCTAGTATGAATGGAAAATAATCCTTTTAAAAGTCTAATATTTATATTGCTGCTGAATTCCACAAGTGTAAAGTGTGATTCAGTTACCCTTCAAATATTAATAAATAAATATATTATGAAAGCGATCGATATTAAAACAATCTTCTATCGATAATTTGTGATATTTTTGTGCATTTACCAGTCTTTTTCTACTTCAAACCAATTTTGGTTTTGCTTTCAAATGTCAAATTTTGAAATGATTTAATATGCTGGATAGTAAATGTTCTGGTATACATTTGGCATGGCTTGCAATCAAAACTAAATGGCATACAGCAATTATAGTTACAACCCAAAAGGTTTCATATAAAGTACCTTTCCATGAATTGAAAATACTTTATTCTTCTATAAGTGCTATTACTGGACTTGATTTTATTCGAAGCCGTTTCATTTTAGAAACAGGTTTAGACAGGTATTATGAAAACTGGGTTTTAAAACTGGAACTGTATATTGGTTTTACAATTTACTAGCATTGAAGAATTTTAGATGCAAGGAAAGAAATGGCTGGTCGATACCATCAGCCAGTAGAATTTTGGCATGATTTAGAACAGAAATTTTCTTAATAGTACAATCTATCTATGAAAAGCATCCGTAAATATTCAACGGCTGAGCATGTATGTAGATTTCTACCATAAATGCCTAGATTTTAAGCACAAAATAAGCTAGTGCTGGTTAACAATCTGACCTTTCTTGACTTTGTTGTCTCATTTTGCTTGAACACATGATTTATATACCAGTTTTGCAATATCTCTATTAACAATCTTTTTGGGTATAAAGAAACATATGTGCCAATATGAAGAAATTATAAGGGACAAAATTGCATTGTGCTGCTCTCTGGCCTCCAAGTAAATCTAGAATAAACTGGGTACCATTTCTGTTTTTCAGTGACCAGATAAATATATAGTCTAATAAATGTTCTGGACTACTTATACATTTCTGACTCATTCTCTTCATTTCAAACTTGACTTCTTTCTACATATGCAATCCCTCACTTTTCTGGATATTTTGAATGTGCCTTTTCTGGATTTTCTTCGCATCTCTTCTCCATCCATAAGTAAATTTACAGAGCCGTTCTTTTATTTGTATATGAAGTGCTGTGCTATAGGAAGTGTATCATTACCTATATATTTAAAATCTCAATTTATTTAGTACAAAATATTTTATTGATATTGAAAAACCTTAAATTAATATAAATCGTATTCTATTACATTTATTTATTTATGTGTCAATAATTTTTACCGCCAGTTAGATATTTTTATTTTGTATTATTTCTCTTACAATTTTCTCTACTGTATGCTGAGTATTCTGATATCCTGAAATTAACTACAGTGTCTAAAATACAAAATTTAGATCTACCAAAATGTATGAATTTTCTTTCTTTTAAAGAAAGCATAGCATTATATTATTAGAATAGGTTTAATTTATAGCTGTTTAACTCCATATGAACATTATTTCAAGATGTTTTGATAATGAACTTAAGTTTCTTAAAATCTTAGGGCGGCTTTGAGTGATAGCCTATTTTCTTTATTTACTGTCTCCTTTATACTTCTGATTTATAAAATGTTTGTCTTAGTTTAGTTCCATATCCTCCTATATCCTTTGTTCTAAATTGGTGAGTTGTGTCTACCAGAGTCTGAGGAGGTTGTAAAATTTATGACAAATATGTTTCATTTTAACATCCATTTTTATTTTATATTATCTATATACCAAGGCCTTAGTTTTTATTTTATCTATTATACTGGTTGACAAAATACTATTTTTACCAGATATGATTTTGATTCAAAACTGTTGCCTGTTTTGTAACGGTATCATTCTAATGTAGATGAGAATCTACACACAAAGCACATTTATCTAGTCTCGGGTACAATCTAGATTTCATTCATTTTAAAACGAAGATATCTGTTGCAAAGTTTAACTCTGAAATTCTGAAACACTTATAAAAACTTTGAAAGTTTAGCCATATGAAAATATGCCTTCAATGGAACTAACTCCACCGGCATTCCTCTAATAACAATTACAACATTCGTTGTACTGGGAGGATAAGGCTCCATAAGTCTATTTTGGGTTGTGAACCTGAAGGAATTTTTCGATACTTCCTTCTGAAAATCAAACACTATCAGGGTTTTCTCTTACTTTAGGAAATTCAGGAATAATCCTCTATATATCGTGTTAGATCTCTATACCGTCTGCCTCTCACAGTCTTAAAATGGGGTTGACAGAGCAGAATATTAGATTTTATAAAAACTTATGTTTATTCTTTTCTTTTTAAAGAAATTGAGGGTACCGAGGCTTCAGTTTAGCACTTTAGACTTAAACCATTCTTCCTTTCGCTCTGAAGATAGTCATAGATACCTAACTCAACCTTCAAATCATAACTGCGATTAACCTAGACCTCTTAACTTGGACAAACAGAATGAAAATAATCAACAGCTATTGAGGAGTAGGACATTACAAAGTAATTGGTAGGTCGTGATGAATGGTCTATAATGTGGAGAATACAACATTTTGTCTACAGAGTCTTTTTACTCTTCCCAAGAGATGCAGATATTTCCACAAAGAGGCCCAGTTTATTGTTGTGCCTTATATACAAGCATGAGGTTTCTTCTATTAACAATACTTTATGTGCCTGTACTCTATAGCCTATGATAATCAAAATTTAATCCTTGCTTTTATTACGTAGCTAT
>BMAO01023389.1:70993-215944 GCA_019973975.1 Trichonephila clavata | reverse complement strand
AACTTACCAGAGAAAGTGATGCACGAGCGAAAATTTGTTTACAAAAAGACGAAGTAGTGATTTTGGTCATTTTAATTTATTAATGCATATAACGAAAAAGTAGTTGTACGTTAGGAATTCGGGATTGTTAACAAAATTACAATTTTTTTACGTATTGCAGTTTGTTTTTTGATTTAAAGATTTCTTATTTTATAAATGACATAACTCCTAACTCCGCTGTATCATTTGATTTATAAGAATTTTTTTTGTTTGGTTTAATTCAAGTTTGGTTCAGTCGAATAATTTGAGAATATTATATAACAATGAACAATGATTTATTATAAAGAATGAAAAAATGATTTGATGATGTATTGCATAAGTTAATTATATCAAGTGAATTCGAGTGATTTAACCCTTACCATGCCCTTACCACAATAAGTTCCTAAGAGTAAATATTAGTAGGTAACAGTATATTTTTAATTTATTTAGGTATAAAATAAATAAAAAATCATACGAAAAATACACATAAACATTGTGTAGAATTCTTTTTTTCGGGGGGGGGGATTTTGTGGAATATTAAATATTAGAATTATATCCAATATCAAGTAACTGCTTTTATTTTTTCGAATATACTTTATTTATTGTACAGAACTAAACTTCTCGTTTAGCTCAAAACATGTGCAAAAATGCTGTAATTGTTTCATTACATGTCACAATAAACTCAAATATGCCGTGGTAGCCTGTAGTTAGCATCGGACGCAGACCGGAAGGCCTGGGTTCGATGCCGATGCCACCAAATACTCGCCGAGTGCAACGAGAACGTGCTCTAAATCTGTGGGTTCGAATGTGTCACCATCTATCGTGAGCAAAATCGTGCTGTCCCTTCATGGGTTCAAAGCTTAGGCTAATGACAGACGTATCTCTAGCCAGTTGCATGATGAATTTCGTGGGCCTCGATCTGACTATGTCAAACAAGTGGCATAAGCAAGAACACAACAACATAAACTCAAATAATAATAGAGTAAAATCCACAAATATTTTATCATTGACGTCAATTGATTTAACAGGGTTTTTTCCCCAGATGTTTCCGTTTACGAAACTCTGTTCGGTATACCTTTGATTTTGACGTACAAAAAAATGCAGATAAGGATTATTGAAGACTACAACAGTTATTCTTTTTCCAAATGGGGCAACGGATTGATATTTTGCTGTTGCAGACCTACTCGTAGTACATTCCCCGTGAGTTGATATCTATTTTAGTGTGGCGCAATATAGGTGTATAACAATCGCCACAATGTAATTCTGACGCCCAGTCTCCTCCCTAGAGGAGGCACCTGAGCTTTTAAAATGAGAAACCGCACCAGAAGTTTAATTTTGTTGAGAGCACTCAAGTCAAACAGGGATTCTAAGGATCTTTAACATGCCGTATAATCATACGCAAGGACGCTGTTGATTTTTCGCATCATGAAAATTCATCGACTTGGAAGAACAAGGTCAGCGCCTAAATAACAACGTCACCCAGCCGGCAATACACTTATCATAATCATCGCTACGCCAACTGGACATTGAGCCTTGATACTTTTAACATGCATCAGCCCCTCTACACGACGAGTCTTCAGTGGCACTGGGCTAGAACTCATTACGCACCAGCTACAAGTCTTGATCACGACAACCAGGCTACCGCGGTCATGAAATGGTTAAGGATGTAAAATGAAGGAATAAAATGTTTGAATGATGATGAATGAATAATAAAAACCTCATCTGAATAATTAAAATATTACTATGCTATTTCTTAGTACAGTCAGAACTCTCAGCAAATGAACTCATAAATAATATTGCAAAATACGTCTCTAAGAAGTATTATTTTACTTTCGAATGAGATAGAATGAAAAAAAATTGTTCTTTCGGAAAAATGCTAATAAATAATTTTCATTTTTAACATTAATCTTGTAAAACAGTACCCTTACAAAGAAAATCCAACTCATTAAAGTAGAAAATTGAGACTTTCCATACAGACGAGATAGCAGTCTGTTCTAGCTAACATTACTTCCACAGATGTTTAGATAGTTGAAACTTGTTGCAATATCTAGGAATTATGGTCCAACTTCCTGATAAAAGGTTTTCAAAATCAACAAACCAACTCCTTTGTTGAAACCTACCACTGTATTTGCTCCTCGGGACCAATTGCTGAGTCGTTCCTTCTTCCTTATCTTTGGTATACCAATTAGTTTTATCTTAAAATAATTGTGCCCATTGAAAGTAATCACAGCTTTACATGAGACTTGGCATTCTTTATTAAAGTAACTGTTCAGCCCTTTTGTGAATTGGAGACTATATTAAATTCAAATAAATGTAGAAGAATAATTGCTTCTGTGGAAATTTGACAAGAAACATAATTGAAGTTATATTCTTGTTCACGAGAGTACAAAAATAATACAAAATACAGTTATTTTTGAAAGTACAATAAACTATAATACTAATAGAAAGACAAGAAACTATAATACTTATAGAAAACAAGAACTTAAGAAAATACTTATTCAGTGATATTTCTTTCACGATGTTAACTTGTAATTGCATATTTGGAGCATTTTTTTTTCAATATAGATATAACAATGACGTTTCCATCAAGAAATGCATTGCATTCAATAGATTCATGATACATTCAAAAATATCCTTCTCGATCTTTAACAAGAAATATATTTATATTTTTTATTGAGAAATTTATAAACCCTGCCACGGCTTACACACAAAGGAAAGAAGGAAGAAATACAACACAAACATCCATGCCTTCTCCGGGATTCAAGCCCTGTATCTACGGCACCACAGTCAGCGTCACTAACCAGTATACCGGAAGAGCGGCTGTTATTTATGTTGAAGTAAACATTTTGTTATTTATTTATATACGCTTTTTCTTCGATTTACAGCCGACAAAATTACTACCACAAATAATAATAATAATGAATAATAGTGAAAATGGTAAGGTGACTATTTTTACAAAACTTTCGAACTTTGTTCGTTCTGCACCAAGAGGTATTGTGTCGGGGAAGATCGCTTCCATGCCGAGAAGAGAATATCTTTCAATAACGCTAAGTAGGAGTGACAGAAAATGTTAATATCACTACCTGTAACAAATCTACTTAAGCGTTTTCTTACAAATTGCAACTTTATTTTACAACTACTAAAGCTAAGATATCCAACTCTTCATACAATCTCACATAACTTAGTAGGGGAATATGAGGATAAAATGTGGTTACCAGTAGATTTTGTTAACGATATGGGTTATCTTTGAGTAATTATATTAAACTACAAAATAATTGTTACGCTAAAGGAGACTTCATTAACTCAACCCCGAATTTACTTATCTTTAGTTTACTCTTAACCATCGTCCAACATTACTATTTTTATCTGATGTATAACATACGTGATCAGATTAGGGCATATATCATAAATTAAATCAAAAATTTATCATATTATTTCAAAAGTAGATAACAAATCAATATTTCTAGTGGTGTCATAATTCAAAATGTTGTGCCCCTACTAATTTTCCGATGACCCTTTATTATATTTTTTTAAATTATCCTCTCATCTGAATAGATGTATTAAAATTGTTAATATTTAAAAGGAATTTTAGAAATAAATTTAAATTAAGGGACATGTACGATTTCCGCAAAAAATTTTAATTCGAGGATTTTCAAAAATTTCTTGATTGCCTCCTATGTGTGTATAGTATGTAAAACAGATTTTGTGCTTAAAATTTCATAAAAAGCTAGCCATTTAATTTCTTAAGGAAAACTTCAAATTTTTGAAGTGATTTTAAAATGCTACTCCTCCTACAAAAATGTATGTACATGCATGAAATTGGATTTACAAGTACGTCAAACTATGTATAACAAAAGATGGTATGGGTTTTGCGATAACATGATTGGTATTCGTACAATATTTCTTTTTATGAATGCTTATTGAAATTTTCTTAAAAATGTATAAATTCTGAGTTCAGTTATTTTTTTAAAAATTAGTATTGCTTTGATTCAAAAATGCATATAAACTTTTGTTATATTGCTATTAGCAATAGGTAAAAATATTCAAAGCATTAGGCACAAAAGAAAAAAGCCTTAGCATTTTAAATGAAGACAAACTAGTTATTTTATCTTTCTGAGATAAGTAAGTTTCAAATTTTGATTTGTCATACGGATGTGAATAAAAATGAACGTAAAAGCCATCATAACTCTGCGTTTCTTAATTTAGAGTTTCCAAATTTTATGAGGTTATAGAAAAAGTATATAAAGAATAATTTAGGCTAAAAAAATTATTTTTGATTTTTTGACCGATTTTTGTCTATTGAATCGTATTGTGTCATCTTAATATCAAAATTAAAGACATTGAGAAGCAAGCTTTAACTTTGAACGGCAAATGGGATCCCCCCCCCTTATTGAAAACGACGTCAGATCAGTCATGGCTCATACAACTACATTCAGCTTTCAAATTTCATACCTTAATTAATTATCTTTTGGTATATATCATGGGGAAACTGAGTCCAATTGTAGAAACCTGTTGAAAGAGATCGACAAATCCAGACATTCGATTAAAATATTTCCCGATCAATGTGTCTGAGATCTAATGTCGACTCCTTGCATTCGTAACACAATATGTTTGCAAATCTCTCTCACCATGCATAAGACATATTTGTTCTGTATAATAAGATCTGAATGTTGAACAGACTTCATTATAGAATACATATTTCGTGATTCATCTAGTGGGACTTACCGGACACTTGGACACGATCATTACGTCTAATCGCATCCATCGGTGGTCACGTTTGGTCTCAAGCAAATGACGTCATCCTCTACACCCCTGCAGACAGTTAACTAGAGAGTTTGTCCTCCTCTAATTGTAATCAGTCTTCAATTAAATCGAACTCCAGTCCGTTTGCTTAACAAAGCCAATTCAGGCTTTCAGTTTGATAGACAGTCGAGTCCTTCTCGAAATAGCCTCTTACCTACTGACCAGAACTGAGAAGGAGTCCATCGATTTTAAGTCTTATTTGTGAAGTATAAGTGTGTGTTCTTCTTGAGGAATTTAGAATCCTTCTAATGAAGATTTTAGAGAAAAATGAGAATCATAAGTTGTAGTTTATTGTTGTCTCAAAGAGATTCTTTCAGTTATCAATATTTGTCATCAAAAAACTTGCGAAATTGTTTGAAAATGAAAACGTATAAAAAAACAATAATACTAGTAGAATCCCTAATCATGGACGCTTAAAGAATAGGAAATTTTGAAGATAAGCATATTTTATAGGATGTTTGAAATTTTTAACTATCCATTTACCTCATGTTGTATTTTTCTGTCAAAACATTAATGCATTTACTCGAGTTCCAGCGAGGAAAAAAACTTAGTTGTGATTAACTGTTTGAAAATATGCACATTAAAAAGCTTTTGAAACACTTTATTTTCTTAAAAAAAATATTTAATAATTTTGTTTGTTTCAAAAGGATTCAATTGTCTTTTCTAAAACAGATCTCATTGATTCTAATTCAAATTTATTTAATCTAAAGTTTTGAATGTATTGCACTGTATTTACATCTCTGTATGAATTACGATTTCTTTACAAAAACAACACACATTTTTACACTTTTCACAAAAAAGAAAAATCTACACTACCATCGATAGCAATACACACATTGCGCTCCGTTACACATTGAATTCTTCTTCAACTTCGTTAGGCAACATTCGCAAAAGACAAAACAGCCAATGTCAATCTATTTTTATAATCTTTTGAAAGGTATTGATGCCACACAGGTTTTTTTTTGGTTAATTATTTGTTGCCAAACAATTTATCTATTAAATCATCAACACTTTTTCTTTTAAACAAATATGAATAATGGCTTTAAAATGGGTAGTTTTAAAAATATATTTTTTAGTTACAAACATATTACAAAATTAATATCATTTGTAATTTAGTAGTCTTTAATTAATAATTTTATCTTTTGCAATTAAGTGGTCATTTAGTAATTAATCAACTAAAGAAAAATAAATAAGTAAAATGTTTGGCATATATAAGAAATATTGTAGACTATTATAAATTTGATATATAATGCTAAACCCTAATTATGCACTATTTATCGAAAGGAAAATGCGTTAAGTAATAAAGGTAGAGCTATAAAACTTAATTGCTGCTTTATTTTCTTTGTGCCGCCCATCCGGTATAGTGGTTAATGACGGTGACTGATGTGCCGTAGGGCTTGGGTTCGAATCCCAGAGAAGGCATGGATGTTTGTAAATGCATAGCGCATGTGCGGCATGGGAACACTCTAAATATTCGTCGAGCCGAAAGCCCTCTCGAGAGGTTGAACCCCCTCCCTCAGGATGATCTTCCTGGATATTGTGGTGGAACCGAGGTAATTTGTATTATCACCTGCATGGTGCTCAAAGCTGCGGCTAACGACATTCGTAACGTGATTATTTTCTTGGGCCTCGATTTGGTGGCATCAGCAACAACACGTTTGCTGTTAGCAGATTAACTCAACGAATGGGATAGTTTTACTTTGAAGTTGATATATCTTTGAAGTTCCTCTTGACTTCTACCAATGAAACATCAACTCATTAATTTCAAAATTTTAAAGTTCTTATCTATTGCATTATCTTTCAGTAGAATTAAGTTTAATCCTTCAGCTATTTTTTTAATAAAAAAAAAAGTTCGATATAAATATTTTTTAATCAGATTGAATCATACATTTGTTTCTTTCATCGAAATTCATGTTTTTTTTTCTTATTTTAATTGTATTTAAAATTCCAGAGATGTTTGATGAATCCATTCATTTAAGCATATTACTTTTTGATTAATTCATTCAGTTGCTTAAAAAAAATTAGCAGATTTATAACATTTCAATTCATTTCCATTCTTAGTTATTCGCTTTAGAACTACTTAAACAAAATAGAAAAACTCGAATTCAGAAATGAAATCATTCATTTTAAAATGCTGAATATCAATTAAGATTCTACGTTTTTACCGTCTCGTCTGCTTAATAAGACATAATTAAGGAACAAAGAATTACTTAATATAATCTAATTTTCTAAACAAGTACATTTCCTACTGAAAAAAATAAATAAATAGAAAATGAGATCGAAACATCTCTCTACCTGGTTTTTTTTTTTAAATAAAATTTATACTGGATATGAAAATTTTCTCAATCGACGCATAAATTATCCGTTCTTGTTCTCAAATTAATTTTAGAAAAGGAATTGCAAAAGGAGGGGTGAGGGAGTGAACTAATTGTAGAAGAAAAGGAACGTGAACAATTCTAAATCTCCAAGATTTGATTTGAAATAAATTAATTTAATGTTCAGTGTTGTTTTTAATACTTTAATCTGTAAAGTATTGGATATTAATTTCAAAACCAATGCACACACACGGAATTAAATGCACTTAGAAATATCATTTAATTTATATTAATGAGACTCACTCTGACCAGTTTTTATCAGTTCATCGTTCCTGTGATGTACTAAAATATATTCAGAAGTTTAAATAAATACCTAACACGGTATTAAGGTTTACAAATTCACGATAACATTTATTTTTCCAGTTGCTTTAGTTTAAAAAAACCTTATGAGTAGTTCTTTCATGAACGTGTTTTAAAGGAGAAAAACATCAAAATTCTTTAATTTTGGACATAAATTAATTAAAAATTGCAAACGAATCCTTTTATAAAGAAAACTGAACTAAACATGTGTAACTAACGTGCGATGATTTTGTAGGACATGAAAAACATTTCGAAACACAATTAAGCACAGTGAAGAAATATTTTTTTTTCTAAAATTTATTGAGGAGAGGTAATTATATTTAATAAACCGAAAATAGAGGATATATATGTGCATATATTATTTGTTTTGGGATTTTATGAGAACTATTAGTCCTAGACGGTGTGTTTTATAAGGAATTTACAATCATATTTACTCGTATGATACTTTATAAAGAATATATAATCGTTAAAAACTGCCGCCTTTCGCATAAATGGTGATATATAGGTAACAGGACTATAGGACCAGAAATGGATGTCAGATATGACGTAATAATTCAGCCTTGCGTCTTCTGCCAGTTGACATATAGTTCAAAATACGTTTTTCGGAGAATTTGTTTGGGTATAACAATTGACGTTTAAAATTAATCGGGTCATGATTTTGTTGATGCACACCACTGACGAAGTGCTGGTAAGGCAGGACTAATGATGTGAAGGCTGCATTAGGACGACATTGTATGCTCGTTATCTAGAGCCTTGATAGGTCACTGTAGGTGTGAGAGTGAATGTGGAATCCCAGGCTGAGATAAAGTCTGGAAGTCTGTTGGAGAGTCTGTTTTAAAGCGTCTTGGGAGATGTTAAAGCGTCTGATTTTCCCCTTTTGGTATCTTTAAAGACATAATATGTCACGCCTTTCCAAGAAAATGCGACGCAGAATCACTTAGATGTAGCCGGAATTACTTTTCGGCAATTGGTCCTTGTCACCCCTCGTGACTTTGAAGCCGGAGATTGGCGTCACTTCTCTGTCGGCTGGGTAGAGGTAGGTCAAAAGCTGACTTGCCTTAGAACATAAGCGTCAGATTGCCCTGTCTTGGATACTTTCCCACGTGAAACTACGGGTTTGTTGCGACGTTATTAGTTCCTAAACATAAAACTGGAACTTTGGTGAAGACTGCCGCAATCTTATTAAATCTGAGTCGAGACCTCCTATCTAGGCCAAAGCCCTGGTCCTAGGTCCAGCTGGTCCATGCTTTAAAATGTTTCTGTCGACAGATTTAACCTACATCAGTCCCTCTACATAGTAAATCGAGTGCACGACTCGACAGAAACAACTCCGGCCATGTGTTCATGACCACGACCATTTGGCTATCGCCACCATATTTCCAAAAAGAATTCCTAAAATTCAATCTTTAAGAGAGATATATATACCACTTATTTATTATAAGTTTCAAAGTATTTTCAAAATGCCATTTTATTTCAAATAGCTATCCAATAGTTTTACTGCTTTTTTTATAAATATAATAGCAGAAATAAACATAATTCATCTAAAGCAAACTAAATTTCAATATTATTTTAATAAAAATATTATAATTGTCTAACATTCTAACAATGTGTCAGATCAAAACAATCCATTGCGACACTTACACTTAGGTATTATTAATCACAAAAGAACAAATCTCCATTACAGAGTTCTGTTAGATATTTAATTTTAATTTTTAAAAGCGTTACTCGTGGTACAAACAATAATGTTTCGCATCTCTTATTGGCGAAAACAATTGAAATTTAATTCTCAGGAGTGATAGATACCAACAGTAATTTCGAACGAGAAACGAAATCCAGCATTCTCTCTTTTTCAACAATCTAGAAATAAAGGCATTTTCTATCGCGAGAGTCCATAGACAGCTTCTGATTGAATAAAACTTCAGAATACATTTTTTATAGAATATCGCTTGAAACAAGAATAGACGCATATTCACAAAAGATATCTGTGCATTTTATTTCAAAAAATTCCAATTTTATGAATACACCACGGAACGGAATGATATTATGTATAGAAGGCACTATAAAAATCAGTAATTCAATCTAGGGGGAGTGAACTATTGTTCTAAATAAAGGAAATTCTTTTTCGAGTGCAAATGTGTCAAGACACGTTTAGAATAAAGAAGGGAAAAAATGCGCCTGCAACCGGGATTCTTTTCGTTGAAAAATGCTCAACAAGCTATTAGCTCAGAACTTCGAATCTTACTTCTCTCTCTCTTTTTTTTTTATTTCAATAGAATTTCCATCTGGAACTTAATGTGTTAGAGTTACTTTGATCATTGGAGTTAAGTTGATTTAAAACTCTGTGTCTAAAAGAGTCGAGTATAATAGGAAGATATATTTAAACCTGAGGATTGGTTTTGAGTAATGAACAGCAGTTGATTATAGGGTTGTTTTTAAATTTATTTATTCTGGCGGTTGATACGGAAGAGAACTATAAAATATAATTTTGATTTATTATGTCTATTAAATTTTTAAATTATTTATGTGTATGAAAATTTAATGAAATATGAATAATAATAGGAAATTATGAAATATGCTTAGCAAATAAGTATGATATTCTTAATTTGGATTTCAGAGCACACAAAATTAGCTTTTTTAAACTAATGATGTGAAACTAAAACTATGATATGTTGATACTTTTATATTCAATAATAAGGAATCATTACTTTTTAATACTTTAAACTATCTTTTTGCAACACTTTAATAGATTTTTTATTATCTAAGCAAATACAGGCACTTATCGTTAAAGGGATCATTGATTGGCGATTGCTATTCCAAACTATCGCCAATACGAACATTGGCATATTGTTTAACAGATGCAAAACAGCAATATACCTTGGATTGATAAAATTCGTTTTATTTAGCGGTTGCAAACGTTTAAATTGCTCTTGCAGAAGCAGAAAGAGTTGCAACCTTTTTTTCCTCAGTAAAAATTTTAAGAAAACCATTCTTTGAGTTATTTTAGTGAAATCCCCCCGCACCTCCTTAAGCTAATCTCCAGACTCAACATGATAGATAACGAAAACAATTAAAACAACTTATTTGATGAAAATAGGAGTAACTATCTCTTTCGATAAATGGCAAGAATCCCATTTCCTTTTATGTGTCTATTGTTGTCTGGTTTCGGCAGCACACGTGGAAGGGGCTAATGAGAATTTATTCTTTTTTTCCATTTTATCGCCCGGTGTGTGTCCCCTTTCGGTGAAAATGCCCGCATGAAACTGATATTAGACTAGAGAGTCAATTTACTATTTATCATTCGACAACAAATAAAGAGAATCGGATGATGAAGATCCTGGAAGAAAAAAATGCCTTTATTTTTATTCATGGCACATTTTGTTTTGTACGTCTGGGTCCTTTTTATAACATTTGCCAATTAATGCTTAATTGCACCAATAAAAAAAACAATTAAGGCTTTTAACACTTATATATATAATTACTTGATCTTTCCATATTTTATTTATCTTTTTTTTCTGTATTAAACATTTGTTCTTGAAACATTTACACGGAGTTTTTTTTTCTTTTTTCCCTAAAGCACATTTACCTTATTTTTTTTAGTGGGTAGCCTAGTAGTTAGAACATCGGACTCCAGACCGGAAGGCCTGTGTTCTATGCCCGACGCCACCAAATAATCGTCGAGTACAAACGGAGAACGTGCTCGTTAAATCAGTGGGTCTGAATGATGTCGCCATCTATCGTGTTGTGTGAGAAAAATCGTACTGTCACCATCTTGGGGGCTCAAAGCTTAGGCTAACGACAAGCGTAAAATTCTAGCCCTTAGCCGTGATGAATTTCGTGGACCTTGATCTGATGTTACTGTCGATCAGGTGGCATAAGCAACAACAACACCTTATTTTTCAAAATAACAAAACCTCTTCCTAACTCATTTTGGAAAAGTCAAACAAAAAAAAATACATCATTTGCAACTTGAATTATTTTAAGGAAGATACTGAACATTTCGGTTAATTATGTTCTCAAAATATTTGATAAAATCTATATATTTAAAGTGCAACAGTGACTCATTTACTCATCACGATATCTCCGGAACTATTAGACCTACAGATTTGAAATTTGGTAGGTATGTTCCTTGCACTAAGTAGAGGTCCGTTAAGAATGAATTTCGCGAAAATAGAACCCCAAAGGGCATTGTAAGGGCTTAAGTTGCGTTATAGATAAATATTCCCGTGTTTAAACTATTAGACCTACAGACTGAAATTTAGTAGGCACGCTCCTTTCATAAAGTAGAGACCCGTTACAAAAGGAGTTTTGCGGAAATCGACCCCTAAGAGGCTTGAGAGGCATTATAAAGTACAAAAATTCCTGTTTTTGAGCTCTTAGATCCACACACTTCAAATTTGACCAGCAGGTTTCTTTTTGTTAAATAGAGATCTACCAAGAATGGGTTTTACTGAAATCGCTTCCTTTGGGAAGAGCGGAGAGTTACTGGGGTGTACTGATAAAAAAAAATCCCTGTTTCTGACTACTAGATCTACAATAATGAAACTTGGTATGTATGTTATTTTCGTTGAATTGAAACCCGCTAAGAACGGGTCTTACAGAAATCGACTCTTAAAAGGGGTTATGAGGCGAATTGATGAAATATTTTCCGTTTTTGAACTATTGGATTTAGATTCTAAATTTGGTAAGCATATTTTATTTGTTGAGTGAAAATTTACTAAAATAGAGGTTTTGAAGAAATCCACTTTAAAGGATTGTGTTAGGAAGCCGTTAAATATAAAGGTGACCGAAGTTAGTGCCGAAGACATTCTCTGGCAAGCCAATACCAGACGGAGTCGCAACTGTCCCGCAGTGACAAAAATGGGCTTTATTCATGGGTTCTCCAAGGTCACATAGAGGGCAAGGAAGTTGAGCAAAAATACCAATTTAGTGAAGATGCTCACCTAGGCAGTCATGGTCTACTAATAGCTGTAAAGAGGCAACTGCATCACGTCATGGGCATTCTGGTAAGTGATCGAGATCTTCGATTTTCCATTGTTTCGTTTGAACGTTGTTCATCATTTTTGTTCGGTGTGTTTGTCTAATAGATTGTGTTATGAATTGTTTTATGGTGTGATATGGCATATTTCAGTAAGTGGGTTGCATCAGCGTTGCACCCTTCCGTGCTAAGAAATCTGCATGCCCATTTCTAAATATGAAGCTGTGTCCAGGGATCCATTATACAGGGTGTCCCAAAACTACCGCATAAACTCTTCACAGCTAGATTTCTGGTTGGGAGTACATAAAAACTGCCCAAAGAAGCATTCCTGTTCGATCCATAGTTTATGAGAAAAATACGAAAAACAAGTATGACGTCACTTCCGGTGCAAGAAAAAACACTTTATTGGACATATTAACAACAGTATTTTTATATCTTTCCAGGCGATAATGTTTAAAACGTTCGTCACGCATGTCGCGTCATGCATGCGCGTGCCGTGGAATGACGTTAAGCCGCCGTTGAACTGATATTTAAAAGGCTGCATCTTGCACCCTAACACAACAATTAACTCATTCCTACACCTGTAAACAACACACACTAGCTTCCCGCTGCATCCTGACAGGTGGTGAGAGGGGAACAGTCACCTGACCGCTCCTTTTCTTTGATTGCTGATGCAATCCTCCGATTTTCCTTCCATGCGCTTCCTCCATGTTTTTCTCCCCGGTTCGTTCGCTCTGCGGGTCGCCACCGCTTGGGAGCCACGTCTTACGCCCCCCGCACCGGGGGCCATTTGATTTGTTTACTTTTCTTCCATGGTCTATCTGTTTCGCCCACCTTGGGCAAAAGCGCTGCGCGCTGAGGCCCGCGTATATCTAATTTTAGTTTTAGTAGGCTGGATCTTGCAGCTACCGGTAGTCTTCGTATGGTGGCCATGTATTCCGTTCGTGACTACCGCGACATGTACTTGCGACATGCGACTACTGCGGAGTGCCATCTCAAGGAGCTGGTGTATCGAGACGTAGTGACAACACAAATGGACTTAGTTGTTCGTCTGCATGCTGCTTGTACTTCGGTGCTGCGATCGTGGGGTGCTGCTGCTACCCCACGATGCTGCGACGTGTGATGACAGCCATTCCACGGCGTGCTCAAGCCTGCCTCGACATGCACGGTGGACATTTTGAACATCTGCCTTAAATTGTGCATATACTGCTGTTGATATGTTCAATAAAGTGTTTTTTTCTTGCACCGGAAGTGACGTTATACTTTGTTTTCCGTATTTTTCTCGTAAACTATGGATCGTACAGGAACGCTTCTTTGGGCAGTTTTTATGTACTTCCAACGAGGAATTTAGCTGCTCAGAGTTTATACGGTCGTTTTGGGACACCCTGTATATATTGTTGAATATAGCAATAAGAAGGAATTTTTTTTTGACTAAATGTACACGTTATGCCTTAAAAGACGAAAGATTTTAAGATTTCAGCGCGAGTATCATTAAGTGCAACAAAGAATACATCTTGACGTATTTTTTTCTCGTATAAATACAATTATATTCATTAATGTAGGATTTTTGGCCTTCGAAAAATCTCATATACTTTCTCCTAAAAAAAGTTTAAAAAATAATTTTTATTTTTTTTTTGCCTCAAGCACATTTTGTCGACTATTTCACTCTACACTTTTTCCCCTCTTTCCCCGTCTTCATTAAGAGTTCTTCAAAACTACTTCGGTCTTTTAACATGTTAAATATTAAAGATGTCACACAAGTTCTTAAATGTATTTTTTTTCCTGCCGAGCATATGACTAAAAGGAAGAAAACCCTTCACAGTCAAAGAACTAACGTCTTCAATTTTGAAATCTGTTAAAGATGTTCGAAGTAAGATTTTCCTTTTTTTTTTTTCAAACAAGTGTAGAAATAAAGATAAAGGAGAAGGAAAAAAACTCCTGACGAATTTCTTAGGTAAAAACGCAGGGGAAAAAAGATTTTCTTTTAAGAAGTCTTCGTCATTAGAAATCTTAAAAATTAATGGCGAAAGTTAATTTTAAAGTAGATAGTGTATAATATAATTTTAAAGGACCACAGAAAATGCATAGAAGCTTATTTTATTCGGAAAAAAAATAAAATGGAACGAGTAATATTTTAAATTATAATATTTTACTCACATTTTTCTGCGAAGATACATTCGAACTTTACTCGTAATGTGGAATAATAATTAAATTAAATTTTCTTTCATTAATTTTTTCAAGTAAAAAAAAAAGTAATAGCTAACTGAAAAGGGAGAAACAGAGAGGCTCTAAATAGTCCTTTCTTCACTTTCAGTGCTTGTTTTGAATAATTTTGTATCAACAAAAATGTATGCGTGCAAGCGTAAAATATTTCTGTTGTAAAAATTGCAGAAAATATTTCTGTTTTGTTCTTTATAAACGAAATCCAAACTTATAATTTCCTTAACCTAAGAGGAGAGTTTTCTCAAAAAGTATGAAAAACGTTAATTTTTCTTAATTGAACATTAAATTATTATCTTGTAGATAAGAATTAAAAGCACAAGTAATTCTAGGGTCATTATACCAGGGAAAAAATAATAATCAAGACTAGTCTAAAACAATACATTAATCTTAAGTCTACAATCCTGTGCTTATAAATAAATTAATTAACAAGATTGAAAGTAAGATATTTTTTGATGATTTTTATTTTAAATGAGTAGGAAAATTAATATATATATATTTTAAATTTGCGCTAAAAAGAATTTTTTTTTCGATGCAATTTCTTCCCTGGATACTTTTTATAAGAAAAATTATTTCAACTTCATCATAAAATGATTCCCCCAAATTATTTATTTTTGGAAACAATTATCTTCCAAGAAATAACGACTGTTTTAACATACGAAACGGTAATTACAAACTAAATTATTTCAACAAACAATAAATTGCTTTTTGTTGTTGTTGTTGTTGAACACGCGTTATCATTTTTGGAAGGGAAAAAATTATCTGCATCTCTCTTTCTCTCTTTCATAATTTTCTTTTTTCGACTGAAAAATATCGAAATATTTCTTAGAAGAAAAAAATGAAGTAATTCAAAAGAGGCTGCATTTTATTTCCAACTAACAATATAAAATCCATCTTGGTTTCGAATTTTTTTCTTACTTTCTTCTTGGCATCAAATACATTTTGATTTGATTTTGTATCCTTTTTTTTTAAGTGCAACTAAATATCATTCGGTCGCGATGAATAATAACACAACGGGAAATAACATGTGTTCGTAACACATGTTTTCAAAACAAAAAAAAGTATAGAAAAAAAACCTAAGAAGTTAATTACTGGAGCTAATATCCGATAATAATCACCTGATATAGAAAGAAAAAATCTAATTTCAAAACCTATTTAAATTATTTTAAGTTATTACATGTTAAGTCATTTTAAACAAAATTAAAAAGAAGCGAAAGTAAATAAAAAAATTCTAGCATAACTTAATTGAAAAGATTTGAATCTGTATTCACTTATCTGTGAAATGATACAAATTTAATAGATTTAATAGCCAAATGTCGCCAAATTTGGTTTCAAAAATAGATGCACCTAGAAAAATACAGAAGGGTCCGAGATGACAATTCGATAAAACACCTTAAGAGTTCGTAGAGGGTTCTTCCCAGCCCTCTATAAGAAAGATGCAGGGAAACAACGTTAAAGTCAAAGATGTGACAACGACTGTGCTTTTCATATGCCTTATTTGAAATTGCGATTCCAGATTTGAATTGTTGTGTTCAATACCTAATTGATTCTTAAGTTTGTGTTATTGTAGAACTGTACGAATATGTAGTTTTTTGTTAGAAGTAAACCTACTTAACCACTAGAGAATTTCAGAATAAATCCCGTTTAACTCCGAAGAAACCTACCATTCTATGGATCTTTTCTACATTTGAGAGACGATCTACCACATAACGATAAAACTTTCCAAGAAATTCTATAATAAACTTTTAAATCATGTGCACTTACTTATAAGAGATTAATTAACCTTTTTGAACACAGGTTTTCACTCGTATTTCCTCATTTATCTCATACATTACTTTTTTCCATTTGCAACCTTCTTTATGTCTTATATTTCCCGTTTCTGCTCTTTCCCTTGCTTTAAACTCTCAGTTATTTCTTACTTCCTTACTCGCTTAATAAGTTTAAGAGTCAAATGTATAATTTTAAAAAAAAATAATTAAAAAAATAATTTTTTGAGTAAAATATTTCTTTTGAATAACTCGAACGTATTTTTTTAAACTTTAAAACAGGTATACATTTAAAACTTTGATAAATTTATTTTACACTCTAAATCTTCCTGGCCAGGAAAAAATTTCTTTTTCCTTGATGGCACTTAATTTAGAAACAGAAGCTTTCACAAGCTTACCTTTAATAATTATTTGATTTTTGTTATCAAAAAAATAAATCATAATCAAAGTGATGAATGTATAATTAAAAGAATTCAGATAAAAACACATTAATTATGCCTCTTATCAAACTACAGTCACTACATGAATTCTTCGTAAAGTATCGTTCCAGGAAAAGCTCTGAAACCTTCTTTTATTTGTCTAACAATTACCCTCGAATTTCCTAACCTTGAAACTCTAAGAGACCCATACAAATTCCAAAACTACCTTCACATTCTTTCAGCATTATCTAACGAGAAAACCATCAGAATTTTGAGATGGGTGGGAGAGTCTATAAGATCAAACTTTACAGGGGAGAAGGAGGTGATGACAGCATTCCACGATCCTAATTAGAACGGAAGAAAGCGTTTATTAATTAGGGAAACCAGTTTAGAATTTGATGATCAAAATAGCAACCAAAAATCCTGCCAGTATTGATATGTCCGGTCAATAGTTGAGAGAACACAACTAAATTAATCTGAGATTAATCTCAACTCGGAGAAAGCATATTGTCTTGGAAACAACACCCTGACCTAGTTTTAGACCCTGAAGGACTAATACTTATTCCAGAACAGAGTTTACTTATTTGTGACGAGGCTTCCCCGTCAATCTGGTGGTGAATTTAATTATCTACAAGGTGATTTTCTTTATGAAATTTTCATATGTTCAGTAATATTTTAATTAAAGTATAACTGAAGGAATATTTTGTGTGTACGAAAAATTTGACACGCAGTTTCATTTAAAAGAAAAAAAAACACATTTAAAAGAAAAATTTTCATCGCCAATAGACAGGCTTTCGTATTTCTTTATACGGAAAAAAAGAGCAGAATTCAGTTCTCATTTACTACATTTTTTATTGGTAAGTATAAATAAAATTTTCAGTTAATTTATTCACATAATGTCGAGTGAGTGAGTGAATATTAACGTCGCACTGTTCAGCTACACAAGGGCTTTTGGCACATCATTTCGAATACAAGAAGGCTTAAGTGATTACGATAAAAAAAATCAATTCACTTTGATATTTAAAAAAAATTTTAATTTTGAAGGAATTGAGAATCTGTTATAGTCTAGTCTGTATATGAATCTGAGTTAATTAGAAATGCAGTTGAATTCTCTGGAACAAAACGAACAACAAATTTAATATTGATATTGTATATTTTTCTCTTTTTGAACATTATATATGTGTGAGAGAGTGTGTGGAGTGAGAGAGCGTGTGTGAATGAGAAAGTATGTGGAGTGAGAGAGCGTGTGTGAATGAGAAAGTGTGTGGAGTGAGAGAGCGTGTGTGAGTAAGAAAGTGTGTGAGAGAGTGTATGTATGTGAGGGACAGAGTGTATGGGTGTGGGTGAGTGAATATTAACGTCGCACTATTCAGCTACTGGTGAGTTTTGGCGACGGACTTCGTAATTTTGAACCATGGTGAAGTGACAAGGATGACACCTGAGATTGCACTTCCCTCTCCTAACTACCACATCACACCAATGGGAGGACGTTTAAGCTCTCGATAGATTTAACATGCATCGCTCCCCAACACGGTGGATCTTCAGTAGTACTGGGCTCGAAATCCTGACATTGCCAACCACGATCCGATACCTTTACCACCAGGCTACCACGGTCACGTACGCGTATGGGAGAGAGAGACAGTCTACGCATGTGTGCGTGAATTTAATTTATATATTTAAAAGTATATAAATCTCTATCTGAAAAAAACATATTTTCCAATTTGATAACGCATAATTTCCCGTTGACATCGATTATTGTATCATTGGAAACTAACAAGTAGATAATTAATGAAGAGCCTCGTAAGTACGGTCAGGTGATGAGGACGACAATTCAGTTGGAACCGCACGCCAACACGAGAATTTTGAGCCACTTCAAACTTTATGCGTGCATTAGGTGCTCTATACGTAGAGTCTTCAGAGCCACCAGGGCTCCAAAGCGGTCCCAAGTCCGCGACCATGACCATTCATCTACAGCCTCTCTTTCCAATAGAATATTTTCCATCAGTATTTTCCATTCGAAAATATAACCCCAATATTATTCATAATGAACTAAATGAACGGTTTGATAAAATCTATATTATAAGCTTTCGATGCTAAGCTGAGAGCTGCACAAATATTTAGCAACAAAATTAGTAAATAATTGATTTCCTTTGATCTCATTAATTTGAAATAATTATAAAGTTCGTGCAATTGAGCTAATCGAAACGATGAGGAACAACATAACTACTCTCAATCATTTCCTACAGAAAAAAAGGTGCTTAAATAATACTCATTATCAAATTAACATAAGAATTCTATTTAAAACTAACTGTCTTAACATTCTTCAAACTTGACTTTCCTCAATTCTCAACAAATAAATTCGCAGCGTGAAATTATTCATCTAGAATGCGCAAATTCTCACATTTAATCTCTCTCCCACCAATTTTCAAAAAAAGAGAAAACAATTGGTGGAATTCAAACACTCCATTTTGGCTCCGACCTTTTCTTTCCACCAATCACCGGAAAGTTCCATTTTTTTGTTGTTCGCAATCACACAGTTCTCTGACTGATAATATCAAACGCGCTGCAATACCATTTCGCCAACTTTTAGCCTTTGCAGCGGGGTTCCACTAATTACAGAATTTCCTTTTCGATTGGGGAACAGTGCGGAAACCAGTCGCGCAGAAAAGCGGTAATCTTAGCAGCAATTATTCGGAGAAAATTCTACTCATTTGCAAAATGAGTTTTGTCTCTTTAATAACTTGTGCCAGCCTGAGATCTGGGTGGAAAAGCGTTGTAATTAAGCGACATCTCGGAGAGAAAAGTGAAAAATCCGAGATAATAAATTATGACAATTTATCGGGAAATTATAGGGGGAAAGTCGGAATGGGGGGGGGGTCTCATAACACTAGTTTCTTTTGTTTCCATTAACTCAAATTCGAACCTAACCTTTTGCTGGATCTTATGCTGCGTCTGGTAACACAACTATTATTATAAATGTAATTGTCTTACAAAAATAGACTGATATTCATTTATATCCGTGGAGTATAAATTAAAATGTATTTGTGAACAGTTATGAGGAAAAAACCTCCCTTGGAACATTCTCGATTCCACTAAACGAAAATTCAGGGAGCATAACTCAATGTCAAAAAGAATTTCTAGGCAAAATCCTTCATGAAAATGGAAGCTTAATTTATAACCATGAAAAGAGCTTATAAGTCTGACTCCATAACCACGCCACCAGCAAAACAAATGACCACAGCAGTTGAGTGGTCATGATCTTGAATTTGTGGCCGGCATTGCTTTTATCGAGTCAAGAGCTCGTTTTGGTGCCATTAGCTCTGTAAATAAGCGTGGAATCTGCCGAGTCGCAAAAACCTCACATTGATGCCGTGTGGGAGTTTGAAAATCGGGGTACCAACGTAGATGTTGCTCCCATCATTTTATCAAGTGTCAATTTACTTCTTATTATTTTCATTAAAAAGAAAATTGAAAATGTTTTTAATGCCCAATTTGAGGTGATATCACTATGTTTTTAATGTAGCACACTAAAGGAAAAAATAAGTTAAAAAGAAAAAGATTCAAATGGCTTGAATGAGCTGAGTGTTATATTTACGTCTCACTATAAAGCTATTGGAGACGATCCTCTTAATTTTGAGCCATGGTCTAGTGGCCTGAGCTGTGGAACTCCTTTCTTCTCGCTTCCACACCACACTAATGAGAGGACGTTTGAGCCTCGACATATTTAACGCTCAGCCTCTGTACGGAGGGTCTTCGGCGGTACTAGGTTTGAACTCATAAGAGACCTTGACCACTAGGCTACTGGGCCACAACAAATGGCTTGGAGACCAAATGTCAAATATGGTGTCTTGTGAATTTTTTTCAAAATGTGTTTAATTTAGACAATATTTATTAATATTTCTGAACTCTCCATACATATAAACTTAAATATTAGATCGATTGCGATATTCTGAAAAGTATTTAATTGGATTCTAACTTTTAGTTATCCACCGATACTTCTCTCTGACAGAAACTATATTTTTAAAATAAAACGCTCTATAACATTAACACAATATGGTAGCCTATATTATCACGGACTCGTGGCCAACGTCTCACGAATTCTAACCCTAGTGCCACTGAAGATCCCCTGTGTAGAGGGGAAGATGCATGTTAAATATGTCGAACCTCAAAGACCTCGCGTTTGTGTGGTGTGGAAGTTCGTGAAGAGGGTTCAAACTTAGGTGTCGTTCTCGTCACTTGACCATGGTTCAAAATTACGAGATCCGTCACCAATAGCTCTCATGTTGCTTTAAGTGCAACGTTAATAAACACTCACTCAACAATAACGATAATTGTTACAGGTGCTTTGAGGGAGCTGTAACCGCGCAATCACAATTGAGAACTCGCGCATGAGACGGGGTTTGCTTCTGTCAAATCGTGGGTTCAAGTCCTGTTGCTACTCAAAAACTTCCTGGTCGAAGGTCTAATGTACATTAAATTTGTAAGGGTTCAAAGTCTGCTCACACTGTCACGTTGGGAAAGTTTAAAGAGTGAGGTGCTGATCTCAGGGTGTCCAGTGGGGTAACAGAGAACGTAATGCCCCCCCATGCAATGTCAGGTTTTGGGTTCCAAGCCTAAACACGTACTTGGAGTCAGTCCCTCTTTGGGTTCCCTAGAAACCCTGCCCCCCCCCTCCGCAATGCGGGGTGTACGTTACGCCACTACAGATGTCGTCTTCATCACTGATCATGTGGGCCATCGATAGCCCTCATATTGTTTCGAAATAAAACGTTAATAAATAAATACAGGGGAATCTGTGTTAAGAACCCCCTGAAACGATTGATTTAAGAAGAATCGTGTTTAATATTTAAAATGAAAGGGGAAAAAAGGTTGTTTATCATGCTTTTTAAAATTGTGTGTATTAAAAATATATTCCTGAAACACGTTCTATCTGCATTTCATTACATTTTAGATATTTTATACAAAAAAATGAACGAAATAGATTTTCATCTTTTTTTTTTAGAAAGGATAATTCTTTGAAAGCATATACATAAATCAACAGATTATTCGTGAAATTATTTTGTAAGCATAGCTCATTGCCGTTAAAAATTTTGAAAGAATAATTCAATGTTACTCAGAGATTTTGTAAGCATAACACAACACCATTGCATATTTTGTATGCATAACACAACACCATTGCAAATTGTAAGCATAAATTATTGCTATTAAAAATTTTAAAAATATAACACAATGTTATATGAAAATATTGTGCAAGCATAAATCTTTATGTAAAGATGTAAGATTAATCTAATGTAATGAAAAAAGCTTGTAAGAGTCACTCAATGTACATCAAGAAAAGTATTCCATCAGGGAAAGAGCTTGGGTAATTGGTAAGAAATTCATGGAAAATCCCCCTCGGGCACTTGCAAAAGAGACCCATTCCATTATGATTATTATTTCCTTTCAAAGAAACTATGGCGGATTTTAAAATCTACAACGAGACTTTAGAGCAAACTAATCATTCTAAGAGACTGCAGAGGGAATACAGTTGGGACTACACGGAGCAATAACATAAAATTCAGAAGAATTGACGACTGTTTTGTGTGGAGCAGTTAAGCAAACAGTCACAGGGAAATGCATTGTGAAGGAAAAGAACTTTCGAATACTTTAGTACTTTGGAATTAAAATGAAGTAATCATGACAGCTTCATGGAATGAAATTTTGTAGATTTATTTAATGATTCCCTTCATTTCAAAATCAGACAAGGAAGTTATATAATTTACCAAAACTTGGGCCAAAAAATAGTTTTATTAGACTTACTTTTGGAATGTTTCTGAGTTAATTACAAAGATCCGATTGATCTATTTTAATCCCGATAACAAACAAAAAAGACAACAAAGGAGTCTTTATAGTCACCTTACTTCTGAAACTCTTTATTCCAATTTCCTTAACGCAAATTATATTCTGATACAACTCAGTAATATATATATATGCCGCGGTTTTTTTTTTTTTTTTTAAATTTTCCAAACCAATATGACGCTTTCTCAAAATACTCAAAACAAGCAATATAAAAAAAAAAAAAAAATTTAAATCAATTCCTACTTAGGTCAACAAAGAAAAATTTTATTTTCATTACTTTTTATTAAATAGTTACATTAAATATAAATATGTATATACATATGACAGAATCACACTACTGAGTGACAAAATAGAAAGCGAATTTCCTTGCAACATACAATTTTCCATTTCCCTTTCGATATAGGGTGTTGGACTATTTTTTGTTTGTTTGTTACTATTTAGTTCTTAATTAAATTTAATTATTCTAATAAAATAGTATAGTAAAAAAAAGAAATCCCATTCACTGAAATTAGGCCATCACAGGTGGGATTCGAACCAACGACTTTTAGATTAGAAGTCCAACACGCTATCAATTGCACTACAGTGACACAACGAACGATTTTTATTTCTATATATGCAGTTGAAATAATATTTTTGTTTGTTACTATAGAGATTCATTTTTTCATTTATCTAATGAATTAATATTTGAAAAAACTGTATTAACATCAATTGTCATTCACTACAAGTTTAAAAAAATGTATTTTGACTTGAATAAATGAATAGAAAGTATTTTATTAACGATTGTAAATTTGAACAAGATATATATATATATATATATATATATATATATATATATATATATATACAGGGAGAGAGAGTGAACTAATAGTAGGAATTAAAAAACAAGGATTTACGAAATATAAAAGCAAGTAATACCTGTCAACATTCCAGTTTCGAATTTTGATAGATATTAAGGAATTTTTTTTATCCACTCATTTTGTTTTCGTTTTTAAATATTAAAGAATCAATTGTTTTTCTTTGCAGAACCAAAAGCGGAAAGCAGAGAGTTCATGCAATTTTCTCTCTTCAAACAATTAAATCTCTCGAGCAATGACATTCAATAATTTACGAAAAAGCTGCACATTTATCTTTGGGGTTATCTTTCAGATTTTTTCGTAATCAGTAAATGTTCATAATTCTGAAGATGTTTGTCAAATAAAGTCCATTACAAATTTACCAACTTCCATCCATTCAAATATTGACAAATTTGTGGAGTGGTGCAGAGGGCCATTGAGAATTGTACCGCATGTCACATGTGGCACGTGGGCCATAGGTTGCCAACCCCTATTCTAGATACTTAAATTGGTATTTAAGTTGACAAACTTCCCACACCTTAAGTCGAATTAAGATAGTGAATAGAAAGACCCAATAAAGTATATATTTTAAGAAAATATCTCATCCTCTCTCTTTGGTGAACTCTCACACTTCTGCAGGTGAGAGTCCGCGACAAATCCTAAAGAATACAATGGATAGAGGTCTTCTGAATCCATTGTTAAATACTGAAATATTCAAAAATGCTTAGATAACTGTTCGAATTAAAGAACAATAAAATAATTATTGCCAGATTCAGTGATCTGCTCACAAGCTCAAAGCTTGTATAAGAAAGGCCAATTTTGCATTAACATCACATTTTTCCTCTTCTCTTTTCTTCAATTATAAAACAAAATTGTACTACATTCGAAAATCTTAACATATTATTAACATTTCGCGACAGATATTTTTTAGCATTGTTATTAAGAACAATTTGTGAGGAAGATCATCTGCAAATCAGATAGCGATTTAGCGCTCCTAAAATAAGATTATCTGCGCCAAATATACAGTGTTTTCAAAAAGGCAATAAAAAGGGTACAGGACAATCGTAACTCTTATGTAATGAAGGAAATTGAGCTTTACACCGTTTATCAGCGAGAGAGTAGTTGTCCCTGGGGAAGGTGGAGCGTATAGAGCAGCAGCGGAGCTCTATTAGAAGGGCCAGTTGGAATCTGGACCGGTCAGCTTCAATTTGGGCAGGAATTCTCATTGCGTCTGCATGCCGGGGCTGTTTCTCCACTTTATGACTGGTATGACGTCGCAGTAATTGGAAATAGAAACAGGGGGAGGGGTGAATTAAGTAGACCTTGGGCAGATATGTAGATTGATAATCCAAAGTTGATTTGTTAACTCACTTGGCATACGCTTTTATCTATTCTTGTAAAGGAAATGCATTATAAATATTGAATAATTTGTATTTTTCATCCACACTCTATATAAATATGTCTACCAATTCATTCAAGAAATATTTTCTATTCTTGTTCTTTAAGAAAGATTTCACAAATTATGTTAAGATGTATATTATAAATGAGTATATTGTTTCGAATATTTTATTATTAAATTGTAGTGATTTTTTAATATTATTTCAATTGAAGTTTATTTGTGAGTGGAGGGGGGTGTGGTGCATGTTTCATCAGTAGTGGTCACCACCACGCTGACGTAACATAGAATTCCTAGCAAAAAATTTCTATTTTTTTTTAATGATTATTTCACTTTGTTAATGTTATTTGTTAATGTTACTTTGTTATTTCACTTTTGTGTCAAATGAAGATGAATTTTTTTAGTCAACAAACCGATAAAAAAAATGAACATAATATCAAAAAATAGAAAAAGTAATTACCTATATATATATATATATATATAAGAGAGAGAACCTTCTCACACACACACTCATCACGAGATGTCCAGAAGTATTAGACCCATAGACTTGAAAATTGGCAAGCATATTCCTCTCATGGAGTAGAGATCCTCTAAAAACGGTTTTTACAAAAATCACTCTCCATGGAGGGGGGGGGGTTGATATGTTTATGGGCGTTATAGATAAATATCTTCCCGTTTTCTTAGACCTTCAGTAATGAAATTTAGTATGCATGTTTCGTTTGTGGAGTTAAAATCTGCTAAGAAGGGATCTTACGGAAATCAGCGCTCAAGGGAAGCTACGGAACATATTGATAAGGAAATTTCAGTTTTTGAGCTACTAAACTTGAAGTTTGGCAAGCATGTGTATTTTGTTGAATAGAGATCCAGTAACCACCACACTAAGAAAAGCATTCTTATCTTTAAAGAAAGAGGCTCTCAGGATAAGACTGACAATCCATTAGAATAAGACCAAATAAGACCTTGCACTAAATCATGTTTTAACAATTCACACTTTAAAATTGAAGGGTATAATTTTGAAGTTGTTGACAGAGTTTCACTTATTTAGCATCGGAAATTAACAATAGAAACGATTGTACTATGGAAGTCCAAAAGAGAATTACTATGTCTAATAGATGTCTTAATGGAATACGAAAATATATGAAATCGAATTTAATAAAAAAAAACAAAGTTTCTATTGTAATATAAGTCTTTTAAGATCAGTACTAACTTACGCATGTGAAACTTGGTCCATGTCTCGAACAGATGAGAACATGATAAAAATTGGAGAACACTAGCAGGAAGATTACTGTTCTGCAAAAAAGCTTCTTCAGAAGCCCAAGGCCCATCCTGGGCTGTCGAGCCACTGAGGAAGGAAGGAAGAGATCCACTAAAGATGGGTTTAGCGAAAATTCCCTTTAGGAGATTAAGAGGAAACGTAAAAAAAATTCTTCAATTTTAGAAATTCAAGTCCTGTCCTTTTTAAATCAGAGGACGAGATTTATAAGAATATTTTTCAATAGAATCGAATGCCTAATGGTAGGACTTGGATATAAATAATTTATACGAGTATATATAGTATAATAAAATAATAAGAAACAAAATTGTACTTTATATATATATTCATGCAACATTATAAAATATCCAGCGAAACGGCAATAGCTAGTTATTTATATTTTAAATTATTAACAACATGCTTTTTAATCAACCATCGTTTTGCCCATACGTATATCAATTTTTTTTAAATCTCAAATATATATTACATTTATTTCAATAACATATCTAATAGTTTGTGTCAGAGAATATATATTTATATTAGTCGAACAACATTAAATATTCTCATTTATTATAGTTCTTACGCTTCAGAAAATAAAAGTTCCTTTCAGTTAGAAATAACTCATAAAAAGAAAAACTCTCGCCAATTCCCTCTTACCAAGACTTTATAAATGTTGAATAAGAAACCCTTTTTTTTAAAAAAAAAGCGCCGTCAAACAAGCGCCATTATGTACTTATTTCTTGGCTCGAATGGCGCCACTATGGCCAAAGAAATTTTTTCTCTGTAACCATTATTTTTTATCTTTTTCCATAGTCTGCAATTTATAGTTCCCGATTTTATATTCATCATTACTTATCATAAATATTGTTTGTATTTGGTGTTTCTACTATCAATAATTAGGCGACTTTTAAGCAATGGTTAATGTTACAATATTAGTTAACAAAACAATTAGATATCAGTTAAAACCAAAAAAAAAAAGAAAAAACTACGTAGGGAAAAATGAAGTAATGGGGACGGAAAAGTATAAGCTTCTGCATGTTCACAGCTGGTACAAAACCAACAATACACTTTTTCACTGGGTATTGTTTTGTCTCCGGGTTAAATTTCCATACTTTTCTTTTATATTTCAATTCTTAAAATGAAAACTAAGCAATTTAACTCTGTATAAAATACTGTAGAGTCCAGAACATTCGACCTAAAGTGAACCGAAGGGTAGCCGAGTTTGTGAAAACACCATGTTATCGAGAATGAGATTAAAGAATAAATGCGAGTGTTTCCACAGATAATATTGCGCTGCACTTGTACCTATTGTTTGCATGAAAATACAACAGAAAATACTCAAATACCCTTAAACATAAAAAAGTACGTACAGTCGAACGTCGTTTATCCGAATCAATTGGGACCGGACACCGTTCGGATACGTGATTGTTCGGATAACCGAAAACCGCATGCGATCCATGCAGTATATGAAACCGGGCACTATACGAATTTTGAAAATCATCCTATGCGGGAAACGTGGTTGAAGAAAAAGCAAAATTGGTGCAAATTGTCACTATTTTACCGTTGTTGTGGAAAATAATCACTTCTTTTTCGCTGTACCATTGTACACATTCGTTCATAGTACACCAATCAGCAGAGCCGCCTAATTTCTTGTTAAGTTCCAGAGATTTTTCGCACAACAGAGGGCCCGATTTCGGGTCCCCTTGCTCCTTCTTTGTGAAATCCACAAGTAAAGTGCGCGATCAAGAACAACATCGTTTGATTCCTTCATGTTTTTCCTTTTCTTCGAGTTTTGACGCAAAATTTAAAATGGTTTCTCGAGTTCTTTTTATTTTTTTTTATGTCAGAAATTGTTGACTTTCCATTATTATAAAACTGCGCTCGAGACGCTCCACTTTCTCCCTTCGCGAGACGGTTCAATATTTCGTTATGTCTCTTTGTTCAAGACGTTGCGTTTCCGTTTTGAATTCGAATCCATAGCAGTTCCCAACTCATTAAAAAAGCACGTATGCAACCCCTCACTTGGAAACAAACCGACCTAATACACCGCGCAGATGTTTACCAAATCACACATCTGAAATTCCCCAAAAGTCCCTCGCCTTGAGTTGTCTCATCACTTTTGGCCTCGCGCGAAACAACTGTTGAGCACTGCACTGTTCGAAAACGTATCCGGACTTTGGTCCGGATATTTGACGCTGCGGATAGTAAACGTTCGGATAAACGACGTTCTACTGTACTTAATGAAAGCATGCTGCATATTGACTACATGAAAAGGAAAATTAATAAACATACAGTAATTTACCCGATCAGACACACCTCCGAAAAATACTTTATGAAAACATAAAGTTGTCTATAATGAAATATAAGTAGCCGACTTTATTTTTTTTTCTAAAGAAAGGTGTAATTTCCTCTTGTCTTCCGTACTGCACCCTGCGTTTTGCTGCTTCGTCAGAAAAACGACGAAGGATCAGTAAGTCCGTTACCAATGCACCTTGTTCAAATATTGAGGAGAGGTTTCGACACCTGTTGTCTCTCACTATGCGATATCTTAGCGTGATACTTTCAGCGTTAACGTCTTCATCCTTTTCTGGAATTTTTTTCATCAACTGCGACAGAAGCAATTATTTCCCCATTGAACATATCTTGCTCGGTTTTCGATCTTCAAGGGTGTGGCCGAGTTATCGAGATCCGAGTTTTCAAGACTCCATGTACTAACAAAATTAACTTGTACAGACACAATATTTTTATCTTCATAGTCTTAACACCTCGAACTTATTTCAAAAAGAAAATATATTTGACAAAAATATAGCGAGATAAATATATAATTTTGATCACTAATATTGCTACTATATATTGTAGTGAATTCTTTTCCCATTTGTTTTAGTCATATGTTAGATAAAGTCAAATATTCCAAGAATTGATAACTAACGGGTTATTATTTTGACTACTAATAAATTGTGCTTTTCAAAATAAAGTAAGCAGTACAGCGTATGTTAATTCCACTGTGAAGATTAACTTCTGCTTGTTGTGTGTCAACACTGTTCTATCATTCAATTTTTTTCAATAATGAAACCAAGTGCTAGCTAAAATGGTTTTCTTGGTAAAACTATGCTTGGGATTTTTTTACATGTGAGTTGAATTTTTTTTTTCTTTCCAATTTTGAAGATCTCTCTTAATTGTATAGCCACGTTCTGTTGTAATTAAAACTGTTGTACAGTTTTTAATGAATGTGGATTAAATATATATAGTTTAACATTATCAGAATCCATAATAAAAATTCAAATCGGATTTTCTTACCATCCGTCTAACAATAACTGACGTCTAATGTTAAAAAATATCCTTATCTATAGAATCTCCCAATAGTCAAACTTGTAAAATTTTGTCCCCACTTCTATGATTAGAATAGAATACCAAGCATTGTATATGTTCTTCATTTCTTTGCAAAAAAAAAAAAAAAAAAATAGCAATTATTAAATTATGATAACATAACACATAAATTTTGAATCATATTCTACATGTTTGTTTACAACTTTTCTCAATGTGTGTGGGGTTTTGAATATTTTGCAACGCTACACGATAAAAACAATGTGTATATATTGGACCATTCCCTTGGGGGCTGGCTTGCGGAAGCTCTACAGCAAACCTATGTTACTAAATATGTCTGATTTTCATTCATATTTGAATCATAAATACCTATTCTGAGACTCTCAGTCTTTTTTCTTTTTTTTTTTTTTTCATTTTATAATTTGAAATTACTGTCAATTTTTTATTTTTTTATCCTGACACCCAACACTGAGAAATTGAAGAATTTTGAAATTAATCAACATAATATTAAAACTTCTTAGAAGTACGAGGTATGTTAAAAATATATTCGATCTTTACTCGTGAAAATTATTTGTATTCCAATGCACAACAATCTTATTCTGATCTCCTTAATCTGCCCCACATTTTTCCCAAACGATTCGACCACTGTTGGTAACAGAAGTAGAATGCCACTTTTGAGATGGCGCAGAGCTGGGCCGTCGTATTTTCTTAACTTTCGTTGTATTAAAATATGTTTCCTTTCGGAAACATTAATTAAATTAAATTAATTGATTAAAATATAATGCAGCAGCATTTTTCAAATATCTCTATCATTTTGTCAAAAACGAAAGTCCGATGGTCCTCCTTTACACTTTTTCACTCATCGGCGGTCTTCTGGAGATTAAAACTTCTTCAGGCAGGGAAAAGTACGTGCATGCATATTAAGATCGCCTGCATACGTGCATGAATTAAAGTCTTCCAAGCTAAAGAAAATTAGGATTGGATATCTTTTGAAACCCCTTCGAAAAATAGATTTCACCAATATTGTCGTTTATATGTTGAACAACTGAAAATTCTTGGTCTTATCAGATTAAAGTTAAATTAAAACTCATAAAGCTATTAATAATCTCAGGCGATCTATTAATACAAAAAATTAACTCAAACCTCATATTTGACATTGTGCCATAAATATCCATACTCAAAATTAAAAATGTACTTTGAAAGGAACAGAAATTTAAGCAAACACCCTCACAATGATGCAATTAGTTCCTTTGGGACAATTAAAATTCTATACTTACCCACTAGTTAAACGCTTCGCTCTAAGAAAAGATACTCTCATGAATAACTTCGTCTTAGAAAAGGATGACTGATAAGAACACGAAGAAAGAAAATGGCGTGTCTCAAAACTAAATGGTGAAAAGAACCCTCCCCTCCAGACTTTATGAAAATGGAGACGTAATAAAGAAAGGAGAGGTTGGATGGAAAACTGCGGTCGTCGCATGCAAATCAGAAATTTAGATTTCATGTCTTCATAAATGTTGGTTTTCTTTCTTTTTCCCTTCCAGCGGGGACAAGTGACCTGTTGAGAACAAGAGACCTTATCCGCAGAAAAATAAACGAGTGCTGTTGAAGGCTCCAGTAAGGCGCCACGGTTGCAGTTTTCTTTTCGGTTCAATTGTTTGAAGAACTTGAATATGATTGAGGGGAGCTTGGAAGAATAAAGAGGTCTTCAAACTCAAAATGTATCTTTTTTTGTATAATTGAGGAGAATACAATACAGATATGTAATATAATATAGATTAAAAATAAATTGATGCATCACATCAAGAAAGATGCAAGGAATAATTAAATTTATCAATGAGTTTGATATCGGAGGGAAGAATACATTTAACATAAAGATCGGTGCTACAGAATTATTTTTGTGCCCAAAAGAAGTACATTAGATGATATTTAAGAGCAATTTTTTTACTATTTTACATTTTAAAAGGCTTATTTTTTTTATAAAAAAATGTCTCATTTTCTCTAAAAGAATAATTAAATAATAAGTAAAAAACTTTTAAAATTTATCTTCGGTGAGAAGTATTAATAAAACATAACTCTAATTTTTTAAAAGTAATAAATAGTATGCATTAAGAAATAAGAGTTAGTTTCTCTTTTTAAAAATTACGTGAAAAATTTTTTTTTCTTTGATCTGATTTTGTTCATGAAACGGAACAAAATCAGTTTAAAGAAAGTTTTAACCATATTTTACCTTGCCTTATGTAGAACGTTGCCATTGCTTATAACATAAAACAAATAATTAAGCTACGAACGAAAACGTTTATCATAGTTTATAAGAATATAATCAAAACACAATTTAGAAAGATATAAAAACTAAACAATTCTAAAATTATGTGAACAACATTATTCATGTTTAGTGATATTAATTTATATGAGCAATAAGTTCTTCGAATCAAAATAGTTTCTGATCCTAAGATAAAATTTAAGCAAAATTCGAATTTTGGAATCATCATCTAAGAGCATGGTACTATATTTTAAAAATTAAACTAAAACATATTAAAATAGTGCCCTTTTTGGAGGTCAGCATGTTATTTTCTGGCTCTATTGCAGTTCTTCCAAATTAACCTTCATATTAGAAAAGAATTTTTCCCTCGGAGTTAAAAAAAAAACAGGTTAGATAACATAGAAATGGGAAAGGGGCAGTATTCTGAAGACAGTTTAAGCAATCTTCTTTGTGAAATGTGTTATTCTTCACGGTAAGCGTTTTAATTAAATTTTGCATTTTTAGACGGTTTTCTGCTTATCTTGGGTTTTTTCAAAAACAATTTCGGAAATTATTCAGTGTATTTTGGGATTGGAAATATATAAAATGCAACTCATAAAATTTCTTAACTACAATTTCAACCACTATCAAGATATTGTGTTGTTTTTTTTTAAAAGAACTAGTATCCGCGTCAAATTGGTATAGTCTGTGATTTAATAAAAATGTATAATTAGGAATAATGTAATATTGGATATAAGAAACTTATACCATACTTTCTATGAAAGATATAATACATTTATTTTTAATTTCCTTATGGATTTTAAAGCTATATATTTCTCCCTTTTTTTTTGTAGTTTTTAGACAAAGGGTAAAAAAAATCTATAGTCTTAAAAAATATTACATTTGTAAAAGTGCTAAGCAAAGCAAACCAAAAAGTGAAATTTTTTTTCTATACAAACAATTCTCTACAAACAAAACAATATTTTTCGTAAATTTTACTTTTCCTCTCATTTGTACTTCCTTGAAAATATCTTAAGATATTTTCCTCCATTAAAGTTTTTCTTTTCTCTCTATATATAAAAAAAGTTTTTCGTGATGCTGTAATAAAATTATTTAGGCATAAGGTATAGTTAGTAAAAATGGATCGTAAAAAAGTTGAATTCAACTCAAGAAGAACACCAAGAACGTTATTTTACGAAATTACGTTATTTTATGTAATTTTGCAAAATTAAATGTTACGAAAATTTAATTTCAATTTTACGAAAAAGAAAACAGATGAAGAAAGTGTGTACGAAAGATAGAAATTTTTAAGGACATTATTTGAAAATGAAAACATGATATTAACAGAAAAAATTGGAGCAATGAGCATGAGCAGTTGTATAATTTGACACAATGGGGGTTGGTCCATCGTTAGGCAGTAGGGGTTCCCCTCCCCTAGTCTATTTTAAATAATTTTCTGTGAAAATTATCTTTTGTCTTTTATTATTTGGTCATAAATTCTTTTATCAGTTTTAGCTCACCGAAGTTCTAACATTTTCTGATTTATTTTCCATGCCTTTTTGCTAAGTATATAAACTAAGTCAATAACACCAACAATAAGGCTGAAAACTAAAGAAAGAATTACAAGTAAAATATTATAAGGCTTTTATGTTAAGTATTTCGTTTTTGTAGTTAAAGTTTGATTTTTATTTATGTATAAATGACCAAATCTCGACTTAGTTTTCAGCTGGTCTCAGTTGTCTTCCTTATATATATATATATACCCATAGTAAATTTTATTTTAAAAGTCTCATTCAGGATGCATTTCTTTAAAATTAAGATATTACCTATAATTTTCTCAATTTTTTAAATTTCATTTCATCATCTTCTTTTTGGAAGAATATGAAATAAGCAAATATGAATTTTTTAAGTGGATCAAAGCTATTTTCGAGTTATGGTTTTATTTGATGTTTCAAAAGCATTTCTTCATCTTAAAGATAATATTTTCTATTTCTTGATTCCTTTTTACCTCAACTTTAATTATTCTAAAAGTTAATATAAATGGGGTACATTATTAACTTTTCCGTTATTCTATCATTCTGATATTTAAATTCAAAATACACTTCCCACAATAAAGAAATTTGTGGTAAATATCAATTGCATACAAGTTAATCAATACTTAGTGAATCGGTTTAATGTATATCATCATCACTTTGATTTATTTTTTAAAAAACTAATTTAGTTCTTCTATCCGAAAACGGGAACTTTTCACAAGAATTCTTTAATTTACTTCCTATTTCCATTTTCAAACGATTAATTTCTCAGAAATCAAAAAGAAAAAAAGAAAAAACTAGAATCTTACAGCTAGTAGGCAATATTAATCTTACACGCTTCTAGCTCGACTAATTGACAAAAGCTAAAAATTAGCGCTTAAAACCGCGGGCAAAGTGGGGATGGATTCTCCGTCAAAGAACCAGTTGCATCGAAAGGAGCGAAGTTTTAAAGAAAATGCTGATACACGGCGAGCCTTCGGGAAGAGAGAACGGTGGATGCAGAGTCGTGTCGTTGCCATAGCAACGAACTTTGTACCCACTTAACAGTCGGTGCTCAATCAATTTACAGTTGCAGTTTACAAATGGTCAGCCTTTTAGAGCGGTTTGCAGCACCGCGTTTAAAGAGGTGTTACCGTGGCTTAAATATTTGAGACTCCATACCGTTCGGAAAGATTTACAAGTACCCATTTGTGGAAATTCAAAATGGAAGGAGCTAGGCTGAGTAGAAAGAAATGCTTAAGTGATATGCTGATGGTCTTAGAGATGAGGGGGGAAAAGTTTTTGGACGTGAAACAGCATTCACATATAATCCAAATGCCCCCCATCCCCCACCCCTCTCCGAAGCACATTTTAGAAACACTTTCTTCACATTTAATTATCTTTTTCTTCTGACTGTCGATAATTTGTATCCATTATTATATAATCACTTCGATTCCTACACAATTAATTAACAAAACTAAATGTACTCATATTTTATCATTCTCCGGAAAAAATGAAAATTGATTATGTAATTTAGAGGCTTTTAAATCTTCATGAAGCAATTTTTTAGACAAGTTATGCAATATTCAAAGAACTGGAGAATATTTAAAGATGGGATTATGATTAAAAAATGGTATTTAATTTCTATGAAGTAGCAAACCCAATATGCTTTATTCGGTATTTTAAATAAAAATTCCAAAATGTACATTCCAGGCAATCCGATTTACCTGAAATACAAGGTGGGGCTAATCACAAGACTGAAGTTTAAAAAACATTTTATTTTGATTTCATACATATTTATTTATTATCACCTTCAATATACACCTCTCTTTTATCCCTACAGTGTTCCATGCGAATCTTCCATTGTTTAAAACAGTGTTAGAAATCATGTGTTAGCTTCTATCGGAAGCGTGCCGTTTTTTCTTTCACAGCTTCAATGGACTCAATGTTTTTTAAAGCAGATCTTACCTTAGGAAACAAATATAAGTCGCATGGTGCAAGATCTGGTGAACAAAATCGATGGTCTAAGTCTATGATGCTATACTGGGAAAGAAATCTCTTGAAATACAATGCGTTTTGAGCCGGCCCATTTGCTTTGGTGGTTTACCCATGACTTGCCCATCCACAATGCGGGTAGTTTCTTCCTTGTTCTTTCACGGAACTCGGCAACATCGAGAAGGTAATAATTTTGCTAAATTGTGTGAACTTTTGGATTCCAGTGAATGTACCCACGAATATCAGAAAAAAGCAATCTTCATTGCTTGGAATTTTGATTTTCTCATTTGAGCCTTCTTGGCTCTCCGGGTGGCCGCGGTGGCCGAGTGGTCTAGGCATCGGATCATGGCTAGCATGTCATGGGTTCGATCCTAGTACCACTAAAGATCCGCCGTGTAGGGGAGCGATGCACGTTAAATCTGTCGAGAGCTCAAACGTCCTCCCGTTGGTGTGGTGTGGGCCAGCTCAGGTGTCGTCCGCGTCACTTGACCATGGTTCAAAATTACGCGGACCGTCGCCAAAAGCCCTCGTGTTGCTAATCAGTGCGACGTTAATATTCTCTCACTCTCACTTGGCTCTCCGGTGAAGAAAGGCTCTTCCAGTGCATGGATTGGCGTTTCGTTTCAGGATCATAAGTAAAAAAACACGATTCGTCACACGTTATCTTTTTCAATAAGTTTGGGTCATTTCCAATGACATTCAAAGTGTCAGTGTTAACATTTTTGCGAGATTCTTACTGTTCATTTGGCATCATTTTAGCATGCACTTTTGGGATGCCAAAATTATAATGTAAAATTTTCTGTGTACAGTGGTTTTTTTTTTTTTTTTTTTTTTTTTTTTGCAATTCTTACAGTCTCAGCAATCGCACGAATTCTGAACCGACTGTCAAATCAAACCAGATTACCGATTTTTCGATACAGACATCCGTGTTTGAACAGAAGGGGATCATCATTAACATCGTCTTGGCTGCTTTAAAAACGCTTAAAACCACTCAAAAACACTTACACTTCTACTCACTAAACCTTCATTGTCATTTACTTCTTTTAATAAATTATAAGTTTCAGTAGTGGTTGTTTTTTTGTTTTTTTTTTGCAAGTTTTATATGGAATTCCACAATAGTTCGTTTTCTGTTGTTACTTTTATCATTTTTCGGTGTACAAAAAAATAATAATTCTTATGCCAACGAAGACTACGATTATACAGATTTGCTTACAGATACTCAAGTCACTACATTAAAAAAAAGGCCTCACGTTTGCTCGCTGGCGTGCATCGCATGCTTTATTTTTCTGTCGCAGAGTCAGTCTAGTTGTTTATTAGCCACACTTTGTTTAATCAAGTGTGTATATAAAAGTTTTTTTTGTATACCCATTTTATAGCAAAAATAAAAATATGTTTTTGCATGAAGTTATTCGATTTAACAAGAATTTTTAGACAGATATCACACTTTATCAAATCAGATATAAAAAGAATGGCAATTCTAAGCACTACATTAGGATTTTTTTCTCCGTTTTATTTTCTGTTGTATTCTCAAGTAAATAACACATCCAAGTGAAGTACACTATTTTCTGAGGAAACACTCTTACTTATTCATTTTAATCTCATTCTCGATAACCCAGCATTTTCATAAACTCGACCACCCTTCACTCCACATTAGAGCAACATTTACCGTATAAGTTTCCTCTCAGAAGCAGTCGGGAGAAATTTAATTTCGCCTAAATTAGTTGAGTTTTAAGTGTTGAATAGCAGTTTTATGGAAAATTATTAATCTTATGCCCGGATTAATTCCAGATGCACCGAATCTAGATTTATATTTATATATTCACAAAAATGTAGTTATTTTTTAAATTTAGTTCCTTATTTTCCCCACTTACATCTGTTGTTATCTTTTGTTCTCCTATTGTAGAAGTTTACTTTTCCCGCAAGTTGCAAGTTTGTTCGAATAAAAGAACTTACGATTTTTTTAAAGTCTAGTGGTTCGATCTATGGATCCTTGGAGGTTGATAAAGATACACCGCAGGACTCAAGGTAATAGAAAAGCTATCATAACGGACCAAAAAGAAAAAATTTTCATTGAGTAGAAGTTTTTCACACAGATCAATGGAATTTCGTGTTGGAATAGTTTCGCTAATGGAACAACTTTTTCTAAAACACCAGTTGGTACAACAATTTTTTTCTCTCTCCGTGGTGATTTCCAGAACTTAACACTGGAACATATACGGGAAAATGTGGAGAATCCAACCCACAGATATTTCGTGGATGAAACAAATGAAAGAGTAGAAGGAAAAAAATAAAGAAAAACCTGAAAAAGAATGAGTATTACGAAAAATCTGGTTTCCTTGATTTGATTCTGTAACTGAAAATGGCGAATGTGTTATGAATTTTTAGAAGAAAAAAAATAAAAGACATGTAAAAATGTTACTTATATCCGTTGGAAGAAGAGAAAATCATGGTCAAAAAATTGTCTTTTTAAGAATAAAAATGAATGTCCACGGATATGAAAGACTGCAAAAATAGTTGTTGAACTCTTAATGTCAGTTCAGAGCTTTTAATAAGATATTTTTTGTTTATTTTTAAATGAGTTAAATTATTGCCTTTTGTATTTGAATTTTCTCTTTAGATTTATCACCCAATTATTTAAACGCATTGAAAATTGTAGAAATCCGAAGTAAATTACTCCCAATATTTGTAGCGCCATCTATTGAGAATTAGTAAAATGAATCACACTCTTTTAATAACGATATCTGAAGTTCGACGTTTCTTTCGTTTTAATGTCTAATTTGGAAATTAAGTATTATAACCAGAGGCGGATTAAGGTAGTTGGAGACCCCTGGCGGTAAAAAATTTGGGGCCCATGGGTTTAAGAGTCGAAAAACTAAAATAGTGAAAAGAGTCATTTACTTTAAATTCTCAAAATAAAACGTAGTGATATAATAAGACTCATCGGCCAAAGAAAATACTTAACTGAAAAAAAAAATATTAAAAACCTTACTTAAGAGCTTACAGTTTTGCTATACAGTTTGATTTCTCTTTGGGAAATTCATCAATTATTTTTAACATATCTATTTTGTCCAAAACATTTTATTCTGTATATAAAATGGCCATGTTGTTCAATTTGTCTTTTCTCCCATAGTACTTCTTAAATTATTTTTAACACGTTTTAAAATTAAAAAAGATCATTCACCTGATGCATTCGATATCGATATTGTTAAAAATATTTTCAAAAGTTTTTCTCCATTAGGATTTCTTTTGCATGCCGATAAATTTCTAGCGGGGGTTTCATTGTAACTTTGTTTTCTTTTCATTTTTTCCAAGGTGGCGTAGTTGGTTTGTCGCTGGCCTTTGCACTCAACAAGCTTTGGGCCCCTAGCAGCCACCAGGTCCAACACCCGCTTAATCCGCCACTGATTATAACACAAATTTTCAAAAACAAAAATGACAATTGAACAGTAATACTAATAGAACAGTAACAACCCAAGTGAGTTCGATATTTTACAAAAAAAAAGGAAGAAAAAGAAAATTCTTATACATAAATGATTTATTTCGAAAAGAAAAATATAGAGTCTCTTCCACATCAAAGTATAGTTAAAGTAATAAATATACTTCTTTAAATTTACATTTTTATATTTTCTGCATGATAAATTTTTATGTCTTCGCTTTGAGCATTAAATCTTGACAAAAGTTTATCTCAAATTCAAATATTATCTCTAAGACCATTTCTATGGAAATTTTGACTAGAATAAATGGTTTTTATGTGTCTGTTGTCATCACATTCATCTCTTGTAAGAAGGATGGGGGGAGGGGGAGCAGAGATAATGTTTACAAAAAGAACGTTTTCTTCCCTAATCATGAAAATGTATTATAGATATCGGCCATATAAACTTCTATCAATAAAAAGCATAGACGACAACGTAAACAACATTAGATTTTCAGAGCAATATTCAGTGGCGTAACGTACTCCCCCGCGTCGTAGGTGGGTCCAGGTTTCTAGGGGCCCAAATGCTGACATACCCTTTGTAAGATACGGTTTGGAGCCCAAAATCTGACTTCGCAGGGGGTGATCTAATATTCTCCGCTACCCGCCACTCAGTAATTCCTCTCTAAATTTTCATTTTTATTACTGTTATAAAAAAATATAACATAAAGTAATCTTAAATAAAATTTTTATAAAATTTATTATTTAATTTTTTTTATTTTAATTTTGTTTAACTAAACTGGGGCAAGTGAAACAGCATAAATTGAGTCATAAGAAAAATATTTTTGCGATTACAATTCTAAACCAAATTAATATAAATAAGAAAAACTAATAGGCTAAATTCATGTGACGTCATAGTCACATGATGATGATAAACACGTGTTTCTAGCCAATTAATTCATAAATTCGTGTGACGTTATAACCATACGATAAATGCAATCATGTGTTTTCATCTAATCAGTTCATGTGCTTCGTTGTGTTGCCAACTTTTGCTTTTTGCAGAAGCTTGATTTTAAAAAGCACATATTCGTCAACAATAATAACGGACATAAGTATGCAAAATATACTTAATTTTAAAGTACACGTATAAAATAAAATCTTTTTTTTAATTTTAAAATCTTTTTTTGATGATTTTTTTTCATTATTTTTGAGCATCTTAACCTAATTATGAAATTTGAAATTTTTTCTAAATTTTACAAGTAGAACAACTAGTACAAATTAGTTTGAAGTCAGTTTTGAATTAAGGGACGAACACGTGATCGATTTTATCAAGTGACGTCATGAATTGAGCCCATTCATATGTGGCTAAAAGTAAAACCAATTAAAATACATAAGTTTTTTTTTAAATCATTCCAAACAAATTTTGTTAGGCACATTCCTAAAAATAAACATATAATTTCTCTCGTATTCTTCCACATTTCGCATGTTAATTAAACTTTTTTTAATTTATTGAAAATTTTTGTGTGCATAAATTTTATCAATATATAGTTAAAACCCCAGTGCAAGAATAGGCTTCCCACGTTTCAAACTTAATTTAAATTTTTCCCTTTGATTCATTCAAGCTTCTTATTAAATTTCAATTTTTAGCTCCATTCAGAGAGAGAAAAAAAAGAGTAATTTTTAAGAAAATTCCCAAAATGTGTTTAGATTTTTATTGCAAATACAAGCACTTCATCTTGAACATGAGAGGTTTTTCCATTTTTAGAAAAATAGAATTTTCACCGTATTTTCGTTTCATTTTTATTAATTTAGAGAATTATGTTTAAGCGATTAATTAAATAACTATTACGAATTGCAAAAACCTCATTTATTTCGATTCTTACTTAAGTATATCTATAATTTCGAAATGTCATTAATTCTTGTTCAAACCTCATTACTTTCTTTAAACCATCGCTTTAGTATTAAAAAACGTAGTATTATATACATTTTTAAATGAGGTTACATTGTTAATGTTTTATGTGTCTCTAATCGTCGATGTAATTATAGAACGATTTTAGCCACTAATAGTTAAAATGTGTGTGTGAATAGACATTACACTCCTAAGAGAGTTGGTTATCTCTTCGGTTTATTCAAAACTAACGCTATTTTGCGGAAACGCATGGAAACCGAAAGAAAAATTTAAAAAAGGGGGAATTTAGATATAATTTAATCTTTATTTCCTAATAGTCGGAAAATTATACTGCAAATGTATAATCACAGGGTATAATTTTCACAAAAATTTAAAGATACCAATGCTTGCTTTACCCTTTGTATCCATTTCTTAATACGGTGAAGAGTTATAAATAAAAGAAGGACGACTGTATGTACCAATTTCATTAATGGCGATATTTATAAATGAAGTTGAGGTAAACAGGATGGAAAATGACTATTACACTCTTCTAATTACGATATCCACAGCATGTTTCAACATATGCTTTAAATTGCGATTATGCAATGCATAGCTAAGGTATATAGTATTTCGTAAATAATGATATTTTGTGGAGCAAAAGCAATGTTTTCTGAGGGTAGTTTTTAAATGTAAAATCAAATACTTTTATTTAGTGACTTTTTTTTCTCAACCTTCGTGATAGGGGGGACCGAGGTAGATCAGTGGTCAAAGTATAGAGCTCTATTTTAGTCGAGTTGTAAGTTCGAGTCCTGATCCGATGCGTAGAAAGGATGATAAATTTAAATTTGTATGTCCAATTTAGAATGGTATTCGGCTCGGTGGCTTATAGATAGCATGCCCGCTTCGTAAGCCCAAAGTTATGGGTTCGATCTCGGCTGGAGTCGATAGATCTTCTGGATGCGGAAATCGTAGGGATGCTTGTCATATGTTAATATGGCATGTAAAAAAAGTCCCTTGTGTATCAGTTTGGCTCTGGCACTCTCGGCAAAATTAAATCACGGCAATTTGTCGCATTCAACGAGAGCTTGAATTAATATTAATTGCAAGCGTCGAAATTTGGTCGCGAGGATCACCACTAGACTGTGCCACCATGAAATGACCCTTACATTTGGGGACTTGCCGTATCTGCGAAGGCTTAGGGGCCAGTATATGCAGCCCATTTGGGGAAAAAATTTAGAATGGTGTGGAAATTCGGAGAAGGTTTCAGCTCAAGAATCGTCCTCGTCGCTTGATCATGGTTCGGAATTATGAGGTCTACCGCCAATAACCCTGTAAACTTCCACTACCCATTGGACTTTCATTGGATGAATTTTTAACAAATGTTGCTCAGGTAGAAGTTCTCCCGGAACATCAACCAAGATCAAGGAGTTTAAATCTAGAAATTATTTTCGGCTTAAAAAAATTGGAAAAAAATTTTTTTTCTGTATAAAATATTTTTTAATTATATATTTTTTTACTGCAAGAGTGTATGCATACTACTGAATAAACAGTTTTACAGATATATTGACAGTTCTTAGATTTGCTTCTTTTTTTCTTTTTCTTTTCATTGCAAGATCAAATTAAAATGAAGTCCTGAAATTCTTATCTCGGGGAACACATTTCCTTATTTATTAGAGTAATAAGAGGAAAAACACATTTACAGTATCTCAGACTCTCGCTTCCATGTAATACACACAACTGCCTTTTCTTGGCACATTAAAGTAATGTACAAATAATACTTAACCCTTACATGACCGGGTGATTTTTCTTGTTAAGCCTAACTCCATTAAAAATTCATATATATTTCATTACTGTAATGAAATACACCGAAATGTATAGTTTATAATCATTCCAAATTCCATACGTTCCAAATTCTGATCACATCGGAGTGATCACGGGCCTCAGAACAGGGAAAGAGCAATCTCACATATGATACCGTTGGCCCTGAAGTGATCACATCTATGTGATCATGTTCTGAACGGGTTTATTCGTAATAATGCTAATGCGTACATCTATCCGAATAATTTGATATTATTTTACTCCTTTAAGACAAGTTAATGAGGTTGATATTGTCATTTAACTCGAAAAAGAACACTTTTGACAAGCAAGGGCTTAAGTACCTCAGTTAGATGAGTACGCAACGAACGGCCAATGAATCAAGTATTCTTCAAAAAATCATCGTCTAGTGTGGCTTATTTATGCTAAATCCAGAGAACCTCATTTCTCATTTTGACAAGGTATGGTTGTGTAGAATGACGTGCCGATTCAAAATACACGATTCCGTCAATTTTAAACCCTTATAAAAAAAATTACGAAACGTATTAGACGTATTATGCAGACATTTTTAGATCCAAATGGAAAGCAGGCAACTGGAAATGTTAAACAACAAATAGCATCCTAAATGCTGAGAATTTACCAACTATAGTATACAAGAGCGCTTCTCAGACTTTCAATATTTGTGATCCAATATTCAACCATAATTTTCAATGCGCCCCCCCCCCTCCGCACAGTAACAATAAATTGAATTCAATTATACTATACTTTGATGCTAAAGCTAGAATACGATTGTAACCTTTTAAGTTCCACCGCCGTATATAAACGTCTTACTCAGCCAAAGCGTTATTTTCCCTATACGTATATCTACGTCTTTCCGAAGTACGATCTTTTACGTGCAGTGCTATCCATAAAATTATTCCGAAAGCTATGGAATGCAATAAAAAGACCTTGACAGTGTGTCCGGTGGCATTGGGAGTGAATTGCGTAACTTTTAATTGGCAGTTAAGGGATTAATTATAAACCGAACAAATTATCAAGATAAGTGTTAATTTTTGAGTATAATTTTATGTATGGAAAGACCATGGGGTCACTGGTAATTACGTATTAAACTTGTTCTTAACTTAGTAATGTTCATTATCCGATACATTGTGTATTGATAAATTTATAAGTACATTATTCCAGTGTAAATGTGTATTTTATTTTTTATTATGTCAGAATATATTTTGTTTACTTCAGTAAATTAGTAATTTTTTTTTAAATAATCTTTTGTTTTAGACTTTTTGTTTTAGAAATAATTTTACAAATTCATTAGGGGTTCAGAGTGAAGAAACCTTGTTTGTGAGGAAAGAAAAAGAGCACGAGACACACGCACTTCAATATATTTTTACCCAATTTTTTGGACTGAATAATGATATCAAAATTTGAGTTTACTATAACCATCCATAATTTTAAAGCAGCTCACGTCTTGAAGTCGCAAAATTGTAACCCAAATAAAAGAGAAAAAATTTAAGTTAAGTTTTTTAAAAAAAGGAGAAACGTACTCAATATAGAAGTAACGTCGAAAGTCTAGAATACTTTTTATCATATCGAATGTGTCTCAAACTTTTCTGTTGAATATCCAAGTAAGCATCGACATCTTTTTTTTTTTTTCCTGTCAAAAATGAGTTTATCATTTTTAGGGCACGACTGACCGTTGAGATGTTTCTCATGAAAGAATCAACAGGAAGAGTCTGTGGGGAATGGTGCTGACGCTACAGGCAATTTTTTTTTTTTTGTTTTTTTTTTTCTTCTATCTTATGATGGCATTTTGCTTTAACTTTTTGAATTCCCTATTCTATCGTTTCTTAAAAATTGAAACACATAGAAATAAATTATATTAAGAAAGTGCTCTGTAAATCTTGTAAATTATAATCATGGAATTGTATAGGTATTTTTTTTTTAAATTTCTTTTTACATAACTCATATAGCTTTGGGAAATTATTTATATCGTTTATATATAAGAGCTATATTTCAGCAACTGAATAACTTCTCACTGTATAAAGCAAAAGTGTTCGAATAAACATCATACTAGAAGTCTACAAGAGCGAAAAATAGCTCTTGTAGTTTATTTGTACTGTACAGATCAAAGGTTTCCAAACTTTTTTGATCGTGTACCTTTAAAACGTAAATAATTATTATAACTATCCCATTTAATATGTGCATACGTATAATAAGCTTACTTATGTCACGTACCTTCAAGTATTACTATGAGTACCTCCTGGAATACGAGTACCCTACTTTGAAAACGACCTATAGGTACAACAGACGAAATAAAATAAATTAGTATCGTATATATAAATACGTAGAAGATTCAAAAAATATTATTTCTAAATATTAATTTTTATTCTATTGCTTTTTTTATGTTTAATGATTAATATTCGTTTCTTTGGGGGGAAAATTGCTCATGGTTTTTTTTTCTTTGCAGGTCACAACAGATATTATCCAACCATGAGCCGACTCAGCCTAATCCTGTTGTCCGCGATCGCCCTGTGCGCCCTAGTCAGCGCCGCCCCTTCCAGGCAGAAGAGGGGCTTCCGCAATGCCGCCCTCTCCACCGCAAGGGGTTTCGGAAAGAGGATGCAGCAATCAGATGACCTGGGATTGCATGAAGACCTCTCCAGGTGTGTCATCCATTCAGTTCGCTTCCATTTTTAAATTTTAAAACGAATAGTTTTTAGAAGGGTATTGAGCTTAAGATTTGTTATATATTTTTTTCTTCTGATGTTCCCTTTCGATTCAAATGATTAAAGTATTGAAGTCAATACAAATAAAAAAAAGGGTCCGAAAGATTTACTTATTTCTGATCATGTACATTTTTAAGGGATCACTAATAAGTTTTAATGTAAATTTATTGAATTCGAAAAATATCATTCTGAGCTTCAAATTATCTCTATCTTTCACACAACTTTGAAATTAGAACATTTCGTTAGAAGTGGTCAGGCTTTTTCGGTACGAGTAATTTTTCAATGGGATTTTTCATGCAGACAAAAAAGTTGAAAGTTTTCGTCTTTTTAACGGAATTTTATAAAAAGTTCCCTCCATGTTTTGGGAGCTACAATAAAAAAAAGGTGCAACTTATAAAGATACTGATCTTAGAATTTCGAAAATTCTTTAGAAGTCTCGACAAGTTTTGGAGAGCAACCAACATGCACTTAAAAATGAATTTATGCTTAAGCAAATTACAAGTGTGTAAAAAATATTTTGTAGGGTTCTGAAAGAAGAAAAATTACCAAAACAGAATGCAAAAAAACTAGCACAACATATTAAAATATAAGCTTGAAAGTTACTTTACAGATTTCACGATCATATACTTTTGAAATGAAAAACTATTTAAAAAAAAAACAGTCTAATGAAACAGGAAATTAAATTAGACTTAAGAAGTTTACTGGATGCTTTTTAAGGGGAAAAAAGGGGGCAGCAGCATGTTTGGCATACTGCTTTGATCTGAATACCTCCTCCCTACATGGTGGAAAGATAAAGACTGTTCCTCTCCGTTTTATTTGGCGATGCATAATAGAACTAAAGAGAAGTGAAATTTTGGATGTACGAGCTGGAATGAATCTAGACTTGCTGCATCATACTGACATATTTGTCAGAATGATTAGGCTTTCTGAGTCATTTAAGTACTAAAAGAATATTTTTTTCTCTAATGGGGCTGCGAATTGGTATTTCTACCTTTGGCAGACCTAGTACATTCCTCAGGAGCTGGTATCACTTTTTATTTCGGCACCACATAGGTGATACCAATTGCCGCAACTAATTTTGACACACAGTCTAGAGACACCTTAGCTCTGACGATGCGAACCTGCACTAGGATATTTAATTTTGCCGAGAGCACCCAAGACAAACAGACACTCTAGGGTCTTTGACATGCCGAAAAATCATACGACATGGCCGCTGTCGATTTTCTAAAAGAAAATAAGGTGGTGATATTGAATTTGTGAGAAGATAAGAATGCAATATTCTCTGTGTGGTTGCATCATACTGAAATATTTGTCAGAATTACTAGGCTTTCTGAGTCATTTAAATACTAAAAGAATATATGGTGGTGATATTGAATTTGTGAGAAGCTAGGAATGCAATATTCTCGGTGCGGTAAATCAACCCAACTAAACTTCAATTATTATTGTCGAATAGTCACACACATAAGGGGCATATTACACTGATAAATTGTAAAACCCTTCATACTCGCCTGTTATAGACAGTTTTGTTGAAGATCTATCATTAACACCAAATTTTAAGCAATACTTTCCCGGATTTATCATCGTGTTACTTTGTAAAAACTTCTTATTCACAAAATTCCTTTTCATTCATTCCAGATACAAAGCGGGAGTTCCTTTCTCGTCTTACCAACTTTGAATATAATAAGACTTCCGCGCATTTTTTCAGCAGTAGAATCCTTACCACATATTTTTTTGCAGCTTGTGGATCGCTTTTCCTTTCCCGATAAAGGAAAAGCAGCAAATGTTGGTAATGGATTTTGTTGAGGAAAGTTAATGTGTATCCCAATCAAAGCTTTTTTAAGCACCTGTAATATATTTTTTGGAATATATGAGAGTCACCAATTGTTCCCAATCATTCTGATGTACAGAGAAATACGTTTAACGCGAAAACGCTTAAGATGAAATATCGAGTAACCCGAAAGAATACAACTATCTCGATAAACTACCATGTATTTTCATGCATTGTTTTTTCTCTTGACATGAAACGAAAATCGCTTAATACGAAAAGATTTCCCCACTGGGAATGAGCAAAATATGGAAAACACCGGCCATGCAGGTTCATCATCGGAAAAATTCATTGCAGCAGATGATGATAATGTGGGTACAGCCCCAATTACGGCAGACAAAGACATTTTAGAGTTTGATGAAAGCTGAAAAAATATCAATGATGCAGATTCCAACGACGAAAATAGAATGAAAAATACAGCTCCCGTTCTCGTGTCATTCGAAATGAAGAGTTATTTAAACTCACTTTCCAATGGTGGAAGGAATAACAAAATGGACGACATCGAACAGTTTGCTGAAAATTTGATGCTAAAAAAGACAATGAAAAAAAGAATCTAATCATTTTCCTAAAACTCAAATTGTTTTTTCAAAACTTTGAAAATTTTGCATTAAATTTCATTGTGAATGTTTTTTTGTTTTATTAATTTTCATTAAATACAGTCATATATACATATCTATGCAAATAAAATGTACTCTCTAATAAACTTAATTTTATTAAATAAAGGCTTTTTTTCTGCAATTATCCATTAACACGAAAAAATATTTCAGTCCCTTCAGTTTCGTTTTAAATGATATTTTCACTTTATTTAGAATTCATCTCATGCCACCAACAGAAAATCGGAACGAATTTTCCATAGCAATCTAATAGAATAAAATGAAAGAATGTTTGAAGAAAATAAATAAAAAAAGTCCTCCAAAAAAAAGCACATAATCCTTTGAAAATTTTGACAAAAGAAGCTGGTAATGTTGTGGAATCAAATTAATTTATATAAAGTTAATTAGCAAGCATTTAATTATAAGCCACTCTTTCTGCAATCTTTAAAACATAAACAGAGCAAGTCAAAATGAATGCTATTTAATGAACACTTAAAAAAAACGAAGGCGCGTCTTTTGTACTTTTATGCATAAAATGTATTAACCGGCATACAAAAGATTTTTTCAATTAATTTGAAATTGTACTGAGTTCACTATAAGTAAAAACAATTTTTGTAAGTGTATAGTTTTAATTCAATTAAAACTAAAATATCCATACGTTTAAAAAACCCGAAATGCCAAAAAATTCAGTTTACTGTACGATTAATTTTCTTCAATTACAATAGAAATAAACGAGATTCCCAAGAGATTTGACCAGTGCTTAAAAAGCACGTGATAGTACAAACAGGATCAACTGAGAGAGAAAAATCGAGCATTTTCATTTAAAACACGAATTGTATTTGAATAGAAATGTAAACGAAATAGTTTTCTTTGCAATTTACTTATTGAAAATCCTAAAAACACCTAAAAATAAATCAATACTGTGTTGGAAAATAAGTCAATTTTAATTTACTTACCACCTCCTCCTGAGGTTTCAAAATTAAATCTTTAATCCACCGTGTTGTAGGTAATTGGATTAAGTTTCAAAAAAAAGCTGACGGTGACGGATTTTCGAATTTCATCATCTTTAATCCACTTAACCCTCAGGAAATAACAATTAAATGAATTTTTCTGCTTTAACTCGGTTTTGATAGATTTTTTTTTCTTGTAAATATCAGGAAAACATGAATAAAAGATGTGGGTAAGATTTTTTGCATCTAACTGATTTCAAACTTACGCTGCAAAGAATATAAATTTTTCCGAATTTCTTCAATATTAAAAGTATCAAATCATTACAAATGAAAAATTGGTATAGTACGATCAAAGTGCATTTAAAAAAATTTCCATTGGATTGCATTTATTACAATGCATGAAATTGATTGGAAAATTATCTTTAAACCTACTTCCTAATAATTCAGGTAGGGTGAAAATCTGAAAGTTTACGTCAATGTTTGGCAACAGTTTCTTTACGTTACTATAGAACTTGAAAACTAGAATCTATCCAACACAGTGTGCTGAAATAATGATGATAATAAAAATAAAGAACTGCGTACGATTTATTAATTACCTCAAACAAAATAACGTAGTTCTAATAAAATGTAATAATTACAAAATATATAATGAAATGATAATAAATATTTCTTGTAAGAAATATTTTTATAGCATAGAACAATTGAATATCAAAAGACAAATTAAAATAATATATATACAGGGTAGTTCCGAATTCATGGTACAAACTTTAAAGGTAGATATAGGGCACTATAACAATCATTTATTGCAGAGGAATGTATGGGCACAAGTGACGCGGTGAGGCACAAACAAGGGAAATAAAAGAAAAGAGAAATGAAGTTATCGGTTGGTTGCATTGCCGCTAGGGGGCAGTAGATGTCTAGCAACCGTTCAACATGATGCATCTCAGTAGGGGAAAGCGCCATTCGCAGTTGAGCTGACGTCTACGATGGGAGACTTAACATATGCCGAAAAAGCAGACATGCATTACATGTACGGCTGTGCGAATGGTAACGGTAGAGCTACGCTACGAATGTATCACACGCAGTTTCCTGATTGACGATTGCCTTATCACAGAATTTTTCAGCCATGTGCGCACTTATCTGAATGCTTTACTTTTTACGGATTTTAGAGGGCACTGTTGAACTACTTTGTAAAATCATTGATTGATTAGTCTTTCTGTACCAGATACTATCGAATGTAATAAGTTTTTTTTTTTTTTAATTTAAGATTATTCGCGGATCGTGATAATAAAATAAAATAATAATATACTACCATCATTCTTAACAAAACAACCCAAAAATTGAATTTAGTCCTTTAAATAAGAAATCTCATAAAGTCATAGGAGAAAATCTGTTTGTCATTAATCACTGGTTTTTCACAAAAGAAGGAATTATCAAATAAATAAAACATATGATAACATGCTTATGAGTTAGCACATTGAATACATACTAAGTATTTTTGTAGGCAGAAATTTCTGCATAGTAAGTAACAACATGAGTTTTTCTTTCTGTAAAATAATAATTAAGATATATATTTTCTCTTTGCTTTTTTTCAGACCAATGGCCTCCAACTGGTTTGCCGAACAAGTTGCTAGGAGCCCTGCTTTGGCGAAATACTTGGTCGAGAAAGTTATCGATCAAAATGGTACGAAAATTCTTCCATTTCTCATATTTAAACATTAATATTCCCTCAACTTTTTAATAGCCTTACCTTTATTGAGGCTGATGCAATAGCCAGACGTAAACTCACCTCCCAACCAGTTGAGAAGCACTTCATTACAGATCTTGATTGTAATCGCGTAAACCTCTCCACATGTATAATTATTAATGGTATTTCATTCGGAATGAATAAATAATATTAAATTTACTGGCATGTCGTTATTTAGGATCCAACCTGCCACAAGGTTCGCCAACCATTAAAAATAATACAAAACTCATAAAAGTATGAAACAAGAACCATATTAAATAAACTCATTTAAGATAATCGAACTCGGAATAAATGGTATATATAACACATAAGCCAAATAATTTCAAAGATGTGTATTTTCTACATATTGAGTTAAAAAATTTTATAAATTTAATTTGCTATGACACAATATTTTACCAGCGTTTCAATTACAGTTTGAATATTTTGTATAGTTTGTATTATAATTTTGTTCGAATATATTTAAAATTATAAATGTATGTTAACACACACATATATAGCTCTCTATATATATTTAAATTTCCTAATATGGTATTTTATGTTACTGTATAACTACTAAATATTACAAATTCTGCTTTATTCAAAAAAGAATTTTTAATACCTTTACAGTTGTCTTCTAGACGTGCTATTTTTCTTTGTCCTTATATAATCTTCAGAAAGTGACAAAGTTATCTACAACTAATCAAAAAGCTGATTCAACATTAAGGATTAGATAAAATATTTCGTTGACTGTCTCAGTTTTCTTGATCTGTATTAAAAAAAGGTTTCCTTTACCTAATAATAAGGTACGAATTGAGAACGTTTATTCATGCAGAAAAGTCGACTAATATCTATTTTTTGACTTTCTTTTGCATGAAGGGCATTAAATTTAATCATTTTTACAATGTGAAATTTCTCATACGAAATACACCGAATATTTTGTCTCCTACACTCAAATAGGAAATAGGGGGGGGGGGGATTTCCGTTTTTTGTTGTTGTTGTTTGCGTCATACCATGAATAATTTGAAGAAGAAAAGAAAAACGGTGGGAAATCAATTATGTTTTAAAATTCTGCATTTATTTTAAAGATAAAAATTTAAACAACATACTTAATTTTTTCGTAATCCAGTTCAAACCAAACATGAGAATTTCGCTTCATACAACTCGGAATAATTAGTAAATAAATGGCTCACAACGCATATCGCATGTTTCATTCCACAAACGAAAAGTTTCAAGTATAAGAGCATTTCTAATCTGACAAAATCATAACCTTTGACACGCGAGTGTTTTTGATTATCCATTTCTTTAACGCATGTTGTATAATACCCCATTTCCAAATCAAAAATCTGTTAGTGCAGAAATAAGTAAGTGAATATTAACGTCGCACTGTTCAGCTACACGAGGCCTTTTGGCAGTGGACCTCGTAATTTTGAGCCATGGTCAAGGGACGAGGAAGACACCTGACCTGGCACCCCCTCTCCTAACTGCCACACCACACCAACGGGAGGACGTTTGAGCTCTCGACAGATTTAACGTGCATCGCACCCCGACACGGCGGGTCTTCAGTGGTATTGGGCTCGAACTCATGACACGCCAGCCATGATCCGACAAGTGGCGCAGTAGCCGTCCACTTGGCTACTGCGCCACTTGTAAATGCAGAATAGATAAGAGACATATTTTGGGCATCGATTCTCAACAAAGATGAAAACTCCTTTTCGTAAATGTCATTAAAATTGATCAATAAATGGTTGAGCACAAGTCATGTCAAGCAAAAAGTAAAAACAGTTTCAAGTTGAGGTGAGCATGATTTCGCCGCTTGACTGCCTCATGCCAGTACTCTTGATTTGTCCCATCTTTGATGCATGAAATTATTGTGTATGCCTCGGTAGAAAGAAAGCTGGAAGATTTTAAAATCTTTACTAAATGTAGTTTTTGCTGTTTTTTAACAAATTAGATTCATTCTGAATATGCTTTATCTAATTTTAGAAAAATAAATATATAAAAACACACATTTCAAACATTTTCTCCAAGTTTGAAGCTGAGATCAACTTGTTTTAGTCTTACCATATTCTACCCAATACCTTCTCCCTCGACCATTATGACCGACCCCTTCCTCCTAGCCCATCAACTAGCTTAATCAAAAATTGTAACTTCGTTAATTCTTAGGTTAATTAAACAGTCGTGGTCGCGAGGCCAGGGTTGTCGAATCATATTTTCGAGTCTGGTGTCATAGTAGAGAGGCTTGTGCACGCTAAATTTGTCGAAGCTGATAGCTCTCACATTGGCGGTAGACTGAAGTGCGGAAGTTTGGAGAGTGTGATACTATCTCAGGAGTTGTCTCCTCATTATTTGACCGATGTTCAAAATTACAAGATCCATCACTAAGAGCTCTCTCGTGGCTTCAAAACGCGGTATTTTTTTTTAAAAAATCAAATCGTGATAAATTGGATGATATGGGCCTGATCAGTAGTAGGTTAAATTTCCCATAAATAAAACTTATTATGGTAAAAAAAAAAGGCTAAAATCACTCTTGATTTTATCAGAATTTTATTTTTTTAGGGGGGGGGGGTAAAAACAACAATAAAAGCGCAATGGAATGCTTGTTTTATATCCGCACGACACCTTCATTCCAAGTATAAGCTGGTGCCCATAGTTGGACACTTGATAAAATATTTTGTTGTGGTTATTACACATTTGTTGAAAAATGATAAAATATTTCTTTTTTCAGGAGACGGGTTGATACACCCTGACGAGATGTACCAGAACCTGTAATTGTAGAGTTCAGGACAGCACGGACGAGCAGCCAATCATATCCTTCACCGCAATTGATTTGCCCTTTCCGAAGAATCATTTCATATCAGAGCTGAGTTTTGTCGGAAAGTAGAGAAGATGGATCTCACTTTTAGCTAATAATTTTTCTGTTTAGATCATCTCCTTACGGAAACGATCACGATGCATTCTTATTTATCTAAGTGTATTGTGTATATAAAGAGTAATATAAAAAATAAAGATCAATTTTGCATTAAACATGCAATGAGTAATGTCGTTTTTCAAGAGAACATTTCTCGCTCACACACACATACGTATAAATTCTATTTTAGCCATTTGGCACAGATGAAAATCAGAGGAAAAAAGAGTTTTCATATCGCAACACCTTCATTCCAAGTATAAGCTGGTGCCCATAGTTGGACACTTGATAAAATATTTTGTTGTGGTTATTACACATTTGTTGAAAAATGATAAAATATTTCTTTTTTCAGGAGACGGGTTGATACACCCTGACGAGATGTACCAGAACCTGTAATTGTAGAGTTCAGGACAGCACGGACGAGCAGCCAATCATATCCTTCACCGCAATTGATTTGCCCTTTCCGAAGAATCATTTCATATCAGAGCTGAGTTTTGTCGGAAAGTAGAGAAGATGGATCTCACTTTTAGCTAATAATTTTTTCTGTTTAGATCATCTCCTTACGGAAACGATCACGATGCATTCTTATTTATCTAAGTGTATTGTGTATATAAAGAGTAATATAAAAAAATAAAGATGCAATTTTGCATTAAACATGCAATGAGTAATGTCGTTTTTCAAGAGAACATTTCTCGCTCACACACACATACGTATAAATTCTATTTTAGCCATTTGGCACAGATGAAAATCAGAGGAAAAAAGAGTTCATATTTCATAAGAACATCAGGCGTGATACTTTTTTTCTAAAGATGGAAGCATACAATAATTTTAATAAAAAAATAAAAGTTTAAATTTTCCTCCTTTTACAAACATTTCATTGTGTTGAAGCACATTCCAAGATAACACTTAAATCAAAGTTACAAGTAATAAGTGTTAAATATTCAAAAAAGTAAAATTATTCTAAAATAGTATCTATTAGCATAAATTAAGCCTACTTCTAAGCCTTTACAGCATCAATTACCATTAAGAACAAGAACACATCGTAAAAATTCTTATGATATTTATTTACACATAGATAGCACAAATCTTTTACTGCATTAAGAATATCCGTACAAAATATTATTCCATTTGCAACAAATGCTGCCATTCACAAAAATTTTCAGAAATAAAATGCTCCTTTGTTGGCGTTTTTGTTATTGGAGGTTTATGTCTATTCTTTTTACATTGTTAGAAATGAATAAATACCGAACATAAATAGTTCGAAGCGTTTTATTCACGATGCGGATGTGACGTAATGAGTATATCATCAAGAAAGGAGAAGTCATTCGTTAAAATGAAAACAAAGAAAAAACTTGCTTCCATTTTACTTTTGATGAAAAATTTGGAATTTTATACGTTAAAATATTTATGGATAATTTTATAACTGATATTAAATTTTTTTTTAAAATGTCTGAATTTATTAAACGAAATTAATTAATCCGCTTCAAATGAAACTTTTAATTATTTCATGAAGACTTATAATTTCATTTATTATTAGTTCAAATACCATTGTTTAATGCCTGACTAAAAGCACAAGACAAATATTTAATTTATTCAATTCATGGTTTGCAGAAATAATTTTAAAATCATAGTTCTACATTTACATAAATTGTTAAATTTAAAGATCTCAATTATACGACTAATATTTTTAAACATATGAATTGCCAATATTTCATTTTAATAACAAAAGAAATATAATAATTTAAGTATTTTATCTTTAAAAAAAAGAAACAAAATGAATGGTAAATTTTGGAGATTAAGTAAAAGTATGATGAGAGAAAAAAAATGAATAATAATTATAAGCTGTTGATAAATAATTTTAAATAATGGTATACGTCAATTCACAATAATTTTTTCTCATTAAAAAAAAATCTTCAATTTAGGAGAAAATAACAAAACACAAAAGAAATTTGTGTATACGATAAGAAAATAAAATATGATGTTCTGGGAGTAAAGTTTATATTCATTTCTTGACAGAGACTAGGAGTTGTTAGGTTTTTTTTTCCAGATCAACACCACCATATTAATCTTATATAATCTCACAATCCCCTTAGAATAAATTCACATTATTTTCAAAGTTACGATCAATTGAAATAATAACGTATGTTTTTTGTTCAAATTTCTCAACTTTGACCATTATAGAACATAAATAAATCCCTTAAATTATATATTTCAAAAATTTTAATTATATATTCCGGTATAGAAGTCCTAGCTATCTATATATATAAAGGAGAAAAGCGACTCACTCACTGACTGACTGACTAATCACGAAATCTCTGGAACTATTCAACCTACAGACTTGAAATTTGGTAGACATGTTCCTTTGATAGAGTAGACATCAGCTAAGAACGGATTTTCCGAAATTCGAAACGCAAAGGGCGTTAAGGGGGTTAAGGGCTTTAATAATAATTGTTTCCATGTTTAAACTACTTGATGTACAATCTTGAAATTGGGTAAGAGGATTCCTTTCAGAGAGTAGAGATCCGCTACAAAATGAGTTTGGTAAAAATCGACCCCCAAGTGGCGTTGCAGGGGCTTAGGGGGCGTTATAGATAATTATTTCCATTTTTAAACTATTTGACGCACTGTCTTTAAATTTGATATATATAGATTCCTTTCGTAGAATAATGATCAGTTACAAAACGGGTTTTGTGAAAACAGACTTCTAAGTAGCGTTGCGGGGGATTAAGGGGCGTAATAGATAAATATATCCGTTTTTAAACTACTTCACCTACCTGCTTGAAAATTGGTACGTAAGTTTCTTTCCTGGAGTAAATATCCGCTACAAAATGGGTTTTGGGAAAATTGACCCCCATGGGGTGTTGCGGGGGCGGGGGTTTAAGGGGCGTTATAAATTCCTATTTTTAAGTTATTAGACGTACAGTCTTGAAACTTAGTAAGCAGATTCCTCTCATAGGGTAGAGATACGCTAAAAATGGGTTTCGTGAAAATTGCCCCCAAGTGGCGTTGAGGGAACTTAAGGGGCGTTATAGATAATTATTTCCATTTTTAAACTATTAGACGCACAGTCTTTATATTTGATAAAGATATTTCTTTCAGAGAGTAGAGATCAGCTATAAGAAGGTTTTGTGAAAACAGACCTCTAAGTGGCGTTGCAGGGGAATAAGTGGCGTAAGAGATAAATATTTTCGTTTCTAAGCTATTTGACCTACCTGCTTGAAAATTGGTAGGAATGTTTCTTTCATGGAGTAAATATCCGCTACAAAACGGGTTTGGAGAAAATTGACCCCCAAGGGGTGTTGCGGGGGTTAAGGGCAGATATAAATAATAATTTCTTTTTTTAAACTATTAGACTCACAGTCTTGAAATTTGGTTAGCAGATTCCTCTCACAGGATAGAAATACACTGCAAAATGTGTTTTGTGAAAATCGACCCCTAGGTGGTGTTGCGGGGGTTCAAGGGGCGTTATTGATAATTTTTTGCATTTTTAATTAATTGGACGCAAAGTCTTCAAATTTTGCTAAGCAGATTCCTTTCATAGAGTGCAAGTCCCCTACAAAATGGGTTTTGTGAAAACAGACCCAGAAGTGGCGTTGCGGGGGCTCAAGTGGCGTTATAGACAATTATCCCCATTTTTAAACTGTTAGACGTACAGTCTTGAAATTTGATAAGCAGATTCCTTTCGTAATGTAGAGAACCGCTACAAAATGGGTTTCGCGAATATCAACTACCAAGTTTAATTTCGGGAGATTAAGAGGCGTAATCGATAAATATTTCCATTTTTAAACTACTTGATCATCCTGCTTGAAAATTGGTAGGCATGTTCCTTTCATGGAATAGAGTTCCTCTAACAAAGAGTAAAATGAAAATTGACCCCCAAAGATGTTTGCGAGGGGTCAAGAGGAGTTACAGAAAAAAATTCCTGTTTTTAATTGTTAGACCCATATACTTGAAATTTGTTAAGCATGTTTCTTTTGTTGAATAGGGATCCACTGAGAATAAATTTTAAGCAAATCAAGTTCTGGGGGGTTGCTGGGACGTATTGACAAAAAAATTACTTTTTTCGAGCTACAAGGACTATAATAATGAAATTTGGTTTGCATTTTTCTTTTGTTGAATTGAAATCCGCTAAGAGTGGTAATTTTGGAAAACGGCTCTCAACGGGATTAAGGGGATATTTATAGTAAAACTTTTGCTTTTTTCTGTTAGATTTAGACTTGAAATTTGGCTTGCATGTTCAATTTACGGAGTAGAGATCCACCGAAAATTGGTTTTGCGGGAATCCACTTGGTTTTTGAGTTACGAAAGAGCAAACATCATTCTATGCTTCAATTTTAGAGATTTTTAGAAAATACAAATTAGATGAGTTCTGCCCTTTTTTTTTATCAACAGGTGACAGTTACTGGTATAAGTATATTGTTCAATTCAATCGAATTCTTAATGCTAGGACTTAGATATCAATAATTTATACATATATATAAGCAGTAAAAATTTATAAAACATCATGAAATACCCAGCGAAGCGGGCGGGTAACAGCTAGTATATATATATATATATATAGACATAATATTATTATTATAAAAGCATTTTTCATAAAAGGAGAATGTTTTGAAAACGTTATTCTTTCTTCATTTTTTGCCAAAAAATTCTATTTAAATAGTTTTTTCTCATAATGACCCGTTCTTAAAACAATTTTATATTCCAATTCGAGTGACATTAAAAGCTAAAAAAAAAATTATTCATTTTTAAATTTTTCAAACTGACAATTTCGAACGCAGTCAGTCACCTGAAGAAGATAAAAATAGATAACAAAATATAAAAGAGAATAGACGTTTACCTTGCCCATTTGCGAATTTTCTCTGCTGCATACATTTTTACAAGAAGATCCTTCGTCCTTCTTTCTTAGAACATCCAGTTACTTTCAATGTCTTTGATTATTTAATTTATCCATTTTGAAAAGCTTTATTTCGCACGAATTAGATCACAGGCTGTTTTGAAATACAAGGAACTAAGTAATCGATTAAGTTTTATCATTACCTCTAAAGCAGAATATTTTTTAAAAAGTAATCCATCATCATATACTTTCACCAGTATAAGCGATTGAAGTCCAAATTTAAAGTTAACAGTCAAAATGGCTTTCCATTTTTTTCCTAATGACCGGAGCGAGTATAATTCACTTTCCACTTCAAAACAAATTTATATTTATGAGGACAACTCATTTTTTAGAGCAGATGATTTATTTTTAAATGAAAATATTATTCATATTTAGAAAACATTTATCTTTTACTTGTATTCTTTTTTGCAGACGATTTAATTTAAAATAAAAACATTAGTTTTTGATTATTGGCAAGAAAAAAAATCATTAAAATGAAGTTTATTATAGGAAGAATGTGAAAATAAAACATTATATAAGTATCAATTTTCAAATGATACTTGTCTCATATTCACCACAAAAACACGGCACTACATAAATTTATATGTTAGATGATAAGTTCATCATTTCAACAAAAGAAAAAAAACTATCTTCAATCAAATTCTAATTAATTTGCTACAAATCAAAGGGCAACGAATCAATTATTTTGCATTAATTTCTGAGGCTTTAAACCTAAAATTAGTTATTTCTCATTTAAAAAGTTAATTTTAGCTAACAATTAATTTGAACCAAAAGTTTTTTTGAGACTTTTTTTTAATGGCGTTCTCTTTACATATAATTCTTTCAAACTGTTCTATAATATAGTTTTCACCTTTACTCAACCTCAAATGTTTGAAAAATTTTACATCCTGTGTAAGAAAATGTCTAGACAAAATGTATGTAACACACACACATTTTGACTTGAACTTCATCACAATGGGCTCAATTCACGGGTCAATGGGTCACTTGCTAAAGGCAATCACGTGTTGGTGACTTAACTCACTACTGTCATTTAACTAACTTGTACTTCTTGTTCTATTTGTAAAGTTTATAAAATTTCAAATTTCATAATTGGGTACAGATGCTCAAATATATTTTTTAACAATTACCAAAACGATTTTTAAAAAAATTATTTTATTCATGTATTTTTAAATTAAGCATATTTTGCTCTTTCTTATGTACGTTATGGGGTCGATTCATCACTAGAGGGCGCTGCGATCGTGGCTATCATCACGTGATTAACAACGTGCGATCATGTAAACAAATAACAGTTGACCGTATGACACTTGTGGTTGCGCGCTAACTTTCGAATTTTCAAACATTATTATTTTATATTCTTTAAATTCTTTTTAGTACTTCAAAATAGTTTTAATATATTTTCTACTTTTTTAGTTTTTGTATTGTGACCAAATATATATTTCGTTTTAGAGTTTATAGTATTAGATTTAAGTTTATTTTTTCTTCTATCCTTTGGCTTCGAATTGTTGTATACTTTTAAGTTTAGTAATTATTTTTTTATTAGTGCCAGCCATATTGTGATTAAAAAACTATGCAACGCTCTTTTGAACAAATTGCTTCTTGAAATTGGATAAATCTACTAATAATGCAAATCATTATGTAAGCGAGTTTTTCCTAGAAAAATTCGTGCAGACTGTAAATAGGGAGTGGCTCGCCAAAACAAAACATTGTTTTGTCTACAATGTCTGTCAGCAAGAGCGATTAGTTAATACTTCGGCTGTTGAATAGGACCAAAGACTGTTAATCAATTTATTATGATGATTGGATAATAAGAGATTCCATGTAAATGTATAACCGTTACCTGAATAAATTGCTTATTTGTATTTCTAGACACTGTTAGTTGTGTCTGAGTGCTGTGAAGACCTCCTGGGATTTCGTAAATTCTAGTGTCGTGGCATTTCTAAGGATTGTTTTAAGTTTTCATTGCTCCTGACCCATTCTTTGTAAGCGCATGTATTTATTTCTTACCGAATTTGTGACATTGATTATATTTTTTTTACATAGAAACTTCTTGTAATTACAAAAAAGCTTGTGAATTTAACTGTTATTTTCTAATATTCATATAAAGTTTCCTTTTTGCTGTTCTTGAAAACTCATTTCAGTATTATTATTAGGACATCTAAGTTTTTAATGTTAATAATTCTTTTATTTTTTAAAATTGTAAGGAAATATTTGTTTGCTTTACATCAATTAGACAATTTATATGCAATTCAATAACTCATAAGAAATAATTTGTAATAAAGAATAATCCAATAAAATTTAATCATTATTCCTAAAAATTATGTATTAATGATTCCTTTCTTTAACTTAATAGTGTAAGAGTATTTTCTTTTTTAAACTTTGAAGACAGTCTAAAGGGAAATTTCTAAAAGAAATTTCAAACCTTTGTAAATGATAATTACTAAGTAAAGTCAGACAATCAAAGCTGGCAAATGTGTTATTTCATTACAGATTCATCATATATTTCGAAAAATCTTACTATGTCTTGGGAATTTTTATAGAACAGTTGTTTAAAAAATTGGTGCACAATAACAATGTTTCAATTTTATGTATCCATATTAATGCAAATAAAGATTGAAACTGACCAAAAAAAATACTCTTTTGGAATACATCTTAAAAAAATTTTCTTCATAAATACATAATGAAGCAATGTCACTGATAGTCTTTCAAAAGAATATGAAAATGCATTTTTTAAATTACAATGAATTTTTTAATTAAAAAAATATAATTTTTACATGCTTCACTTGTATAAAATCATGTAATATTAAAATTAAATGTTGATAAATGATGTAAGTTAAATAATTTTAATTACTAATTTTAACTAGCTAACAAAAATTTTGTATGCTCTAAAATGTAAAAATTTTCATGAAAATAATTTAGCATGTTTCAAACAATTTCTAAAATTAATCCCATATTTTAGTATGATTAGTTTTTTTTTTTTCATGTGGACAATGATTTATATAAAAAAAATTCAAACATTTGTAGGTGATAATTATTAAGACTATCAAAGTGCTAAATGTTATTATTTTACAACATATCTTTAAAGGCTTCATAATGTATTGGTACAAATCATACTATTTTAAGGCCACACAATGTGCTAAACATTTCAAAAACAATTTTGACATTTTCTTATGGCCCATATCATTGAGAAGCTTGCCACCAAATTTCAGATTTGATAATAAATTAGTTTTAAAGATATTTGAAGAGCTTAGGTTTTGGTTTCATTTTAAAGCAGTTTTCCACTCTTAAATTAAAAGAAAAATATTTTTGAGCCCAATCAACTCTGAAATAGTTAATTATTTCAGTTCTCATTTCTAAAAGTATTTCTGCTTTTGTTTTGAGTTCTCATAGTTACTTAATTAAGATTGGTTTGAAAGCTAATTTTTGTTTTATAAATAGTTTATATAACTTGGAAGCTTTATCATTAATTTTTTTCTTGGTGGTTCAAACGTTCTCAGGTTGCTGTGAAAAACAATATTTTGCAGAGATGGAACACTACTCAAAATGATGCATCTAAAAATCGCCCTCAGCTAATACTGCAATTATAGACTTCTGATTTCAAGTATTGCAGATAAAACTGAATATTCCCATGATGTACCTAACTGCATATTATATTATAGTACTATATTTTAGTACTTTAAAGTTGTGCAATAAAATTCAAACTTGCTAAACTGTACCCCAATTTAAAACTGAAAAAAGTTATTTTTTACAAACCTGATGATTTCTATGGCTAAAGTTATTATTATTATTTTATACATAAATACTTTGTGTTTCAAACAGTGCTGGTTTAAGCTCATTTCGAGCACTGAGTGCAGAAGATCTACAATTTTTAACAACAAATTCAATACTTTTTTAAACATGTCTTTGTGTAAAGTGCCTATAACATGTTGATCTACTTTTTAAAAATTAAGGAAATGTTTACTCAGAAAAGGTGCAATAATTTCAGAAATTCAATTTAATTATCCTCAGTTTTAAATATATTTTTCTTCTTATTGAATTACATATAAATTATAAAAGTAGTATAATTTATCTATATACAATAGATAGCTCCGAAATACAAGTTAAACTTGTAAAAAAATTTTAAAAATTCGCTTCTTTTAACATATTGGATTGAGTTAATATGAAAGTTTTTGAATAATAATAAATATTTATCCATTTATGAAAATGAATTTTATTTTTACAACACAATGAATTGCTAATAAGATAGAAAAAATTCAATACAATATATATAAAAATGAATACTTGCATAAAATTTCCATTCACAATTTCTACTGGTTATGTAGGTATTGTATGTTTAGTGCATACAAACTAAAAACTTATTTGGAGAAATGTATTGACATTTCATTTTGTTTTCACTAATATGTATCTAAAGTATCTTTTTATATATATTTATACTTTAAAAAAAATGGAAGATAAAAAACACATCAGAGAGAGAGAGGGGAAAAAAGATACAGAATTCTCACTCTGAAGTTTAACATGTGAAAATATATTATTAAAGATTAAAATCATTATTATACATCAACAAGTTCCCAACGTTCATCATGAATAAACTGAGTTCCATTCTAATCAAAATAACAGTTTCTACTACTTATAAGCAAGATAATTAACTAATTATATCATTAGTTTATCAGGAAAATTCTAAATTTCAAGAAACTTTTCAGTTTTCCAAATTATACTTGAGCAAAATATTAAATTACTTCAAAGTTTGTCAAAGAAATGCTAAATCAGTACTCATACCATTCTAAAATTTGGAACTTATGTATTAAACTGCCAAATAATTTCACCTAGCAAAAACACAACTTTAAAAAATTATATTATTACTGTGTTCAAACATGAGCAGGAACAGCTCCAGTTATTGGCTGTATTATGCAACAACATCCCACAGAATCAAATGTCTATACATAAAGCCATATTTTGTTTCATGATCCTAATTCTCAATAAATATACAATTGATCCAAGTACTCTTCTTTGGTCAATATTTGTAAGTAACTCAATGCAACAAATTTATTCAGGACTTATAAACAGGATAATATCAACATACATGTCTTTTAGACTTTTATTTATATTTATGTAAAAATAAATCTAATGATATAAAGCAAATCTAATCTATAATGATAAATCTTCTACAAATTGTGCAAATACCTATAAATTCTTATTTGTAATACATAGTAAAAAAATTTGTACATCTGTGTGATAGGTTTATACTTATTTGTTTTTCAGTCAAACTCTGAAAAATAAATGTTCTGCTAATAGATACCACACAAATATATTACAATTATTATTATTTTTGTAAAAGAATTATAGATTCAAAAATGACTTTTTTTATTTTGATCACATGTAAGAGTGAGCAGGACTTTTACATTCCATATATGGACATAAACATATTCTATTATACAAACATTTTAATTAAAAAATTTTAATGCCTTAATTTATTATCATATTTGAAATTCAATTCTCGATAAATCATATCTTTTACCTAAAATAACACAGCCAGTAAAGACTTTCAAAATGTTGCATAATTTTTTTACATATAATTTTACAAATGGTAAATGGTAATTTTGACTTCTGTTTTAAAATGGTACTTGATTAATCATCAAGTATAAACAAAAATGAAGCTGTAGTAAATTAAAATATTTTTCCATTTCTATAGTGAATGCTTCTCAAAAATGTTTTTTCTTTTTCCAAGTAATATTCTAAAATTATTTTTTAAAAAACTAAGTTTTTGATTTATATGTATGTATACTTGTTTTTGATACAGCATGTATGGTTACATATCAGATTTTTGCATCCTAATTTTTTGGATAATTAAATACTGAAGTACCTCTGTTAACTACTGTGAAGATGTGTAAAATTTAGATTAACTAAACATGTGTTCTATTGTGTGTGTGTGTTAGGACACACCTGTCCTTAATTTTACCAAAAACATATCGATGGTTTGCAAAATATTATTTTGGGTGGACATTAAGGAATTTTCAGTATTTAAAACATTGAATACACTAAAAAATTTCTTGCAATGAAACCCTCTGTTAAGGTGCAAATCACTTAATGTTATTTGCAATGAATTTATTTTTCTATACAATATCCTTCTTCTATTCTGTTTTGTATAAGGCAAGCTTATCCAGGAAGGAATGGAAAGTGCTGGCCTTAATCAGAATGTAACGTTTGCTATCCCTGTATTAAACTAATTTTTTTAAAAAAAATTTACATAATTATGCATGTATATGCAACTAATGTAAATGAATTATGTATGTAAAATGAAAATAACGTGAAATTTAAAATGTCAGTTGTAGTATAGTAAAATTAATAATTAGAAATTTTCTTTTATCGTAATTGTTTTTTTTTTAATATTAGGAAAAGTTAATGCAATCAGTATTTTAAGAATATAGATAGATACGTGCTTCTCAATTTCTATATGATCTAGCTCTTCAGTATCGAACTGATTTATTCCCTGATTTCTGGAAAAATAGTGGAATATGAATCTCACAAATTATTAAAATATATTGTATGTTCTTCACCATACAGCATAATACATTTATGGATGCATATTTTTTAAAGTACATATGAACTTCATTAATTTACTTGTTTTTGTAAGTGTATTGTTCTGAAAATTACAAAACAATGACTTTGCTGAGCCAGTTCAGTTTCAAAATCTTATCTATCATGCTTGTTAAATTAGTGAAAATAGCTATATAAAGAGAAAAAAGAAAAAAAATGCAGGTGAGTTCAACTGCATACTTATTCATCAGTTAGAAAATCAGAACAGGTCCCAGAAGTAGAACCCTGGTTTGTTTTTTCGTGTCTGCAAAATTGAAATGCTTTGAAGTCGACACATTTATCAACATACAGTACAATAAAATTTCAAATGACTGCAACATAGAAAATGCATAGATATATATTAATATTATACACACAGTTAGGAAATAAAATGAACAAAGTTATGATGATATTTCTATAAATTTAAAAGTATTTTGTATTGCTACTAAATGGATGGCAAAATTAAACAGTGAGATTTTATTCCAATAAAATTTAACAGAACAAATTTCTTCATTAAGACAGTTCAGTTTCAAATTTTTGTCTGTAGTGCTTGTAAAATTGTCGAAAATAATCTTAAAATAACAAAACAAGTATTATAAAAAAATAAATCAATGCCTTCTTAGGTAAGAAAAATTTTAGTTATTTTTTATCAAATAATTATAGTTAATATAAATATGTGTATACAAATGAAGAATCACAACATTAAGTGACAATTAATTTTTATTAATTATCATTAAAATATTGCATTGCTATCCAAAACAAATGTGTTTCAAATTTCAGTTCAACTGAATGTTTTAAAATGTGAGAAAAAACCTTTTTAATTTTGGACACAAGTCGCCAAAATGGTCACTATGTCGCCAAAAATGATGCCAACATGGATGTATTTATAATTATTAGAATAATTAGTTTTAATCAATTAATTTTTATTAATTAAATTTTGTATTGTCAACCAAAATAATCATGTATATAAAATTTTAGCTCAATCGAGCGCTTTAAAATGTATTTTACTAACGATTGAAAATTTGAACAACATAATAAATATTGAGAAAGTGTGAACTAATAGTAGGAATTGAAAAAAAAAACGTAGTTAATCAACTACATACTTAACAAATACAGAGTATTCAGAATAGATCACAGAAGTGGTACCCTGATCTGTGTATGTTTGCAAAATTAAAATTCTTCGAATTCGAAATGCTCAGAAAATATTTCAGACTCTTTTTAAAACTTTAAAAATCGTCAGCGTATTTGATAAAAACAAAAAAAAATATTGAAAATGAAATAATTAAAAAGTACACACATTTCTGTCGAAATTTCTTTTGGAACAACTTTTCATTTGTTTTTGATAGTAGATATAAATACGAAAATTCAGTCAAAATACTCAGTCGAATCAAACACGTGGCTATTTGTTTTGTATATCATCACCTGATTATGACGTCAGGTGTATCGAGTCCATTATTGTTGACCAATATGTGTTTTTTTTAAAAAAAAGTTTCTGCAAAAAGCAAAAGTTGGCAACAACAAAGCACATGAACTGATTATCTGGAAGCACATGATTGTATTTATCGTATGATTATGGCGTCCCATGAATTTATGAACTAATAGGCTAGAAACACGTGTTTGTCAATATCATGCACTATGACGTCACATAAATTTAGTCTATTTGATTTGATTGTTTATTTACGTCGCACTTTTGAAGCTACACAAGGGCTATTGGTAACATGCTTCATAACTGTGAACCTCGATCAATTAAAGAGAATGATACTTCAGCTGGTACCTTACACTTTCACACCACGTAAACGTGAGGACTTTGAGCACATTAATCCCCTTTTCATGAAGGGTCTTTAGTCACACCAGGACTAGAAACTAATACTCGACAAAGTAGTTTACGAGTTCGCGACCATGACCACTCGGTCATTTAAATTCATTCTAAGATATTTCCTGTAAATTTATTTTCCTTTCTAGGAGCACAGCCTATATCTTGTTGTAGTTGCAACCCCTCAGAGCTATGTTATCGGGGCACACCAACTTCCTACTCTCTTTTCCGGTAGTCCTAATTTATTGAACTACCATTCCGGGTCTCAGAGTAACTAGTACATTTTTAAAATGTCTCTCTTAATTTAATCTTGTTAAAATTGTAATTCTGTATTTTAAATGTCTCATTGATTGAAATGTGGAAGTACATGACACTCAAACTGCTACAGAAATGCTGTGTGAGTGCGTATGCGTGTGAGTGAAAACAAAGGATAAAGGTTTCTATGGATTTATACTTCTCTTTCCATTTTTAAATCTATTTCAATGAATTCTTTGTACACAATCAGCAATTTTAAAAAAAATATTTTTAAAAACAGTGTAGATTGTGGCAAACAAAACAAGAGCAGTTTGACAAGGAATGAACAGGCCACTACCACTGGAGAAGCTAAACAGTAAAAGCAGGTTTACATGAAAACCAAGAGAATAGTTTGCTTCCACTCTTTCAGAAGTACATGTTATTTTGTTCGCCGTCCATTAAATGTAGGTTTACATGGAAATCAAAAGTTCTGATTATTTTGTTCCCCTTCTTTAAAAAGAGCACTTTCTTTACTTTGCTCCCTCGACCATTAAGTACAAGTTTATGTAGGAACCAAAAGAACAGTTTAGTTTGCTTCTCCAATTCATCAAGAGCAGATTTACATGGAAACCAGACGGATAATTCTGGTTCTTTCAAAAGAACAGATTTTTAACTAATTTGTCATCCATTCATAACCAATTTACATGGAAACCAGGAAAGCACATTGTGACCCTTCACTTTAAAAAAAATTTAGACAGTAATGTCTAATGCTACTTATAGTGTTATCAATGAGTTGTTAGAATAACAACATTCACTGATCACGTCAGGTAGTCTAAGCCAATGTAGGATTTGGTGAGGGGTTGAAAGACAGCTGGCTATTCTATTTATTTTTCAAGAAATTGTTGCATGATGTAAGCAGTGTGAAGGAGGATATTATCTATTATACTTTCAAAATAAATGTATCACCAATTGTAGCCACATATCAATGAAATATAAGATTAAAAAGTAATTTTAAGAAATGACCAGAATCAAAACTTTCAATAACAAAAAAACAAAGCCTCAAACCTAAGCAGCAAAACATTTAAATAAATTTGACATCAAATAAGATTTGAATAAATATGTGAAAAGGAACATGATGAAGATTTAAATGTTTACCATAGCATTTTTACAATAACATTTTGGGATACTTTCTTTCATGAGTATAATAAATTATTTAAAATTTATTAAATTTCAATTCTTTTTCTTTAATGTTTGAATGAGAATGAATAAAAATTACTTAAAAAATGTGCACCATGAATCTATCAGTGTGTACTGAGGTTAATAGCCTATAAATGTATGGATTAGGGGACATATTCAAAAATTGATAAATCATGATAACATTAAATTGTTTTTTACTACCCCAACCTTCATATATTTCAGCACTAAAATCTTTATTATGAAAACTTTATTAAAAATGCAAAACAGTTGGTAAAAAAAGAAATGATGAACATTAACATTCCCCAACTTAAATGTTCATACTGTGTGTGTTTCTTCATATAATAAAGTTTATATGAACATTGTACTTAAAAGTTAAACTCTAGAGTAAATCCTTTTAAAAAAACATATTTTTTTCATAAAATAATTTTTTCTCAATGCAATAATTGCAAACAATTTAAAATGATTTCAGGAGTAATGTAAAACAAGCAATAATAGTTACCAAATGTAGTCATTTCACTACTAAAAAATATAATGTAAGAATATTTGCAGGAAAAAAAAACCCTTCAAACAAAAACATTTCTCCATAGATTAATTAGTTGATTAATACTGGCAACAAAACCTCATGATTCTGAACCACACGGACGACTCCTGTGTGTGGACTAGCATCCCATTTTCCAAACTTCCACACCAATTTGATGACAGAACCTCAACAGATTTAACATGCATCAGCCTCTTTACACAGTAGGTCTTTAGAGGCATTTGGATTCAAACCCATGACTCGACATAAACAAAACCAGACACAAGTTTTCAGAGTTATTTTTCTATCGATTTTACAAGTGTTTTTTTTTTAATAACATTTAGCCATTAATACCAAATATGAGATTTTATCATTTAATGGAAGATTTTAAATATCAACCTATATTTTTTTTTAGCCATTTCAATGACAATAAGAATTAATTTACTAGTAATCCAATTTATTAATAAATAAACCAATTCATAAGACCATAAATTTTATAAATAATTTCTGAAATAGGACAATAGATTATTTTTACTTATTTCTGTAATATTTTAATTATGTTTTGAAAATCAACATATTCTTTTTCTCTGAATTGTTTGTATATATTTCAAAATGATAAACATCACATCAAAGCAAAAAATTTTAATAATAAATTATATCTATTTACAATTAGTTCACAAATGCAGGACTACACATTATTTTGTTGATGTAGAATCATTTGTAGAAGTAGTTTTCCCCGAGTCTCCAGAAAAGAAATTTTTAAAACTATTTGACAGCTGTTCCATTTTCTGGACAAGAGGATTGTTTAATCTATACTCTCTAGGAACAAACAATTCATTTTGTTGCAGTCTGAACCAAGACCAATGAATTCCAATAATACCTGATACGGCCACCATCCAAATTCCATACTCTTTCACCATCTTTCTTAGAACATTCCTAAAAGATGTATAATACTTTGAAATTATTTTGAATTTTTATAAAGGTAACACATTTTATAAAGTTATTGCTACTAAACAATCACACTCAATGTAATGTACTTAATGTTAAAATTACAATTACCAAAAAATAAGATTAAACCTAACAATGAAAGTTAGAATTTATGTATACATTATGTTGAAAAAGATCAATTATTTTTTTTATATCTTTTATTTACTACACAGAAGAGTCCCAAAAATTCAGTCTAATGAGTTTGTGAAAATGCAGAGTTATTGAGAAAGGGATTAAAAAAGAATAAGTATGAGTGTTTCCTCAGAAAATATTGTACTGTATTTGTATGTATTGTTTGCTTGAGAAAGAATATAAATTGTCCAAATACCCTTAAACAAAAGAAAAATTCATACTTTATGAAGGCATACAGAGCATTTATTACATGAAAATGAAAATTAATGAATGCATAGTATACATTAATTAATCTAATATCAGACACACCTAGGAAAAATACTTTATGAAGACATGAAACTGTCTATAATCAAAATTAAGTAGCCGACTTTGCAAAAACTGATTTCTTTTAAGAAATGTGCAGTGTCCTGTTGTCTTCAGCATTGCACTCTGCATTTTGCTGCTTCATCACGAAGACCATATCACCGGCCCATCTTGTTGTTCAATATACTGAAGGGCAATTTAGACAGCATTTAGCTCCTCAACGTGATATTTTAGGAGTTTGTACGGTGTCCTCAATGTAAACAAGGGAGGGTATGATAACAAGAAGTTATCAAACACTCAACTAGGCCCAGTTATCTGAACTGCCGGTTTATTGATTTCGAAGTTTTCAGGACTCTTCTGTAATATTTATGATAAACAGAAATGAGCCAGAAATAAACAATTCAAAATTTTAAACTATGTGCTTTCAGATAATATAAGTAATTCAAATAAAATTAAAATACACATTTACAGAACTTTCCATGCAAGAATTACTAGGTACACATTAATGGTATGAAGTAAATATTATAATCAACAAAAATAATATCAACAAATTATGATACTTCATTAATTTGCCCAAAAAATGATTCCAAAATTTTCAAATAAATATCAATTTAAATATCATAATTTACAAAGTGAAGAATTAAACATCATACAAGAGTAATAAACCTATTTTATGAAAAAATATATATATTAAATTTTTCAATTATTTTTTTTTATAATGGGGCTGCATATTGGTATTTTTTATCTTTGCAGACCTAGTTCATTCCCCAGGAACTGGTATCCCTTTTTAGTGCGGCATCATATAGGTGACACGAATTGCCGCAAGTAATTTTGACATGCCCAGTTTCCTCCCCAGATGGAGGCACCTGAGCTCTGACTATGCGAGCAAAATTAAACTTAGGAATTTAATTTTTCCAAGAGCACCCAAGCCAAATGGCCACTTGAAGGGATTTTTACATGCCACATAATCATACAACATAGCCACTGTCGATTTTCTGTATCATGAAAATTCACCAACTTGGGCCAGGGTCTTTCCCACAACCTTAATTTTTTTATAATTTATTCATGATTCAAAATGCATTAATATTGTACTTACATACTATTCTTGCTGATGTGTCAGATGCTTATAAATCAAATTCAAGATGAATTAGTCAACAAGAATATATGTTATAAGCTGGTGCTTCAAATTCTGAAATAAATATACCGTACATCAATAAAAATGTCAATAATTGAATATAAAGAATACATTTTATACACAGAATATAAAAAGAAAACAATAATACTTTTCTTAATTTTAGGTAAGGAAATTATTTGTAAATTAAAAATTAAGAAAATAAACAATTGTATAAATAAAATGAATGAATGAAAGATTTATGTCTTGATTATTTTTAGAGTAGGTAAAGATTTTTAATGAAAACTAAAACAAATAATGGTCAAATTAATAATATTTGTAAATATTTAAAAGGCTAAATATAACTAATTTGTAATTACAATGAATAAATCATATTTAAACTTCAATAACAGCCTGTTAACCATATTTAATAACACAACCTTAAAGGTCTAGAAAATATCCAAGTCTTAGGAGCCTTTAAACAGGAAAGAGCACCAAATATCCATAAACTATCATGACACATAAAAAAATATTCAAATTACTTTCAGCCTTCCCATTTTTCTTTTTAGACTTTTTTTTTCCCCCAAATTTTACACTCAAAACAAAATTCTAAATTCCCCTTTATTGCCATGGAATATCATATAACTATAACCAAACAGCTGCCCATCAGCCATACTTAATTATGGTACAGTTACAATGTATTTTTACATAAGCCACAAGGATATGTTAATAAGTTCAATTTTTATCAAGAATATTAAATAAGACACTGATTTAAAATGTATACACATATATGATATTGTGTTTTCCACAAGCAGTCATTTCTAGCTTGGTAGAAATTTACTGGAATACAACTATATTTTAGAGAGACAACTTATTAGGGAACTGAGAATTCTGACACAATCATGGATTAAATTGATAATAAAGTAAACATCCATTATATTAAATTTGTTATTTTATTATAATTCCTATCTAGTAGTATAAAGATAGATAAAAATTCCTTTTTATTTATATTTCATTTTTATAAAATTTCATGAAATTTTCATTTGAAGATCCTGATATTAATTCTAATTTAATGATCTCTGAGGATGCCTCAGAATCATTGACTCAGGAAATTTTTTCCTTAATTTTACTGTAAATGTTCTTGAATTTTTTCTTGCATTTTGTGCTGTTGAGAAATTGATACTTGCATAACAGCTTTACTGCAGCAAAATTTGCATTACATGAATCATGCCATGATACCAAAACATCAAAGAATCTTACATATTTTAATTGACAAAAAAAACCAAATGTCAGATTTTGGTGGAAAATAGCATGATTCACTTGGCGCAAATTGGGCTGCAGTGACACTAATACATTAGTACCGAAATTTTCTGAAATTCTGAGAAATCACAATGAATGAAGATTCAATTTTCCAGCATATGCTCTATTTTAAACAAATTTTAATTAAAAAAATGAGATAAAAAAAGAAAAACAAACAGTTTAGTGACTTATGAATTTTAATAGCTCTGTACACAGCAATGAATCAGTACTTTTTTTCGAATCAAAACAGAGATAAATAAAATTATTATTATTTATCATTATTTTCATGAAATTTCTTTTATTTTTCATCATTAAATCAAAAGATAATTAATCTTACATAATAAAAATCTTGGCAGCCTCTTTTGAATGCCAGCCTAAAAAAAATTGACATCACATTTGCAACAAAACTTCTATACAGTGCTGGATATTAATCTGTGTTATAAATCTGTAGTTGGAATGACAAACATTCTGATTAGTGTTATCAGTTGAGAAGCTACAAAACTTCAAAAACCTCTGAGACCATCACATACATTCAGTGTAGCTGAAAGCTTACAAGGCTAGCAATTTTGGTAATGCTAAGAAACGCCACTTAATTTTCAAAAGTCATTCATGACTTCATTAGCATTCAGATGTTATATAGTTGTTATAATGAAGTGATTTTTCTTTACTTCCTATTAAATGGGGCTAATTTTAAATGGTCTACACATCTCTCAATATCACAACCTTTTTCTTTAACTTTAGCAAAATTTTTCTTTTTACCATTTTTTTTTTTTTTTAGCGCTTACAGTATATCAGCAGTATGGTTCGGTTACGTACTTGATATTTCTAAGTCTTTTTAGTAGTCACAATTCTTTCATAATAAGAAAAAGAAACTACCAGTAGTTTTAAGACATTATTAAATTTACAACTAGCAATATTATTTTATAATCAAGGTACAATAATTTGGTCATATCCTTAAAATTAATGAGCGTTTAGATTCATTCTTATTCTCACATAACAATTCTAAAATTGTTTGAGTATTTAAAAAAAATTTTACTTCGGATTTAAAATGAATATAAATATCTTACTTATATAACACTTTTAAAAATCACATTTGCGAGAAAAGTAAACAAACCGGAATGACGAATCAAAGTTGCGGTTAATGATTATGTGCAGCTGTTTTTAATAATTTCAATTGTCAAATTACGAAATATGAACAAAATCAAGCTTTTCAGTATCTCTTTACGCACTATTTCAGCAGATGTATTCCAAAGTTCAGCGTTTAAATAGAATAATTTAATAGTAGATGTTCCTGACATAAATTTTTCAAGCTGTGTGGATGTTAATCAACATTCTTGTTTATCATGGCAGCGCGAGTCTTACCTTCCGTGTTTATGCGTCTGCTTTGATCTAGGAAAGTCTGTAGTACTGAATGTCGAAGTAAAAAGGATGTTTTCTATTTTTCCCAAAAAAGATTGCAATAATTATTTTTATATTGAAACATTTTTATTTGATTTTTCTCTTGCTTTTGATACACGAAATTTTCCCATCTGTAGCTTTCCACTTTATGTTGAAAAATGAGCTTTATTGAAGGAATAGGCGATGAAGTTACAGCTTTTTTTGTGATTCTCATAGTCATAGTGATAGCAACTTTAGTCACGTTTATTGGTAATGGATCTCAAATTTATAGTGTCAGTCCGACTCACACACGGACACTTCCTGCACCGAGAGAACTATCATTACAACAGGTATTCGTGATTCGAGTTTACATTGTACATGTAGTATTAAGTACTTTTCAAATTTTGTGTTTGTATTCGGCTCTTTCTCATATTTTTGCTGTTGTGTTATAAGTTGTGTGATACTCATATAAATCGCAGTTCTCTCATCTCTTTTGAAATATAAGTTTTAATATACAAATGAAATGTAATGTATACATAAAATCAAGTAATTTTATCACATGCTGAATTATTTATTTGAAAGATAGTGTGCTCTTAATAACTTCAAATTTCAACCAAAACAATGCAGTTCTGTTCAGTTGTATGTTGATATCTCAGCTAAATCCACATCTTTGATAACTGAGAAAAATAATGGTGCCCACAGCTCTTGTTCTACATTGGATTTCTATCCAGTAAGAAGACGATTTGTCTATTGATGATAAATATGCAATCTAGGATAATTATTTTTAGTAAGTTTAATAAATTTTGGAATATACCAAATCAAAACATTGTCACCAAATGTTGTGATATATACCCACATACAAGAATATTTACATGCAGGCTTGGGAATAATTCGTATTTGTAATTAGTCTTATATTTTCTGTGAAAAATGCTTAAAATTTGACATTTATTTTACTGAACTTGTGTGGATAAATAAAAAGCATTTTATTAACGATTGAAAATTAGAACAAGATATATAAATATATATAAGGAGAGTGTAGGCTGATAGAGTTGGAAAAAAATATCAAACAAAATAGTTATCAAGTCAAAAATTTGCCAAATTTACTATCTACCTTTTTCTTACTTTAGCCATTGCATTAATAAAGGAAGTAGGATTATGTGAAACACTGCTAGAAAGCAATCAATTTATTAATGTATATACTGTCCTGATGACCATTTAAGGTATTTAAAAATGATATACTTAAGTCCAGCTTTATTATTTGGTGTGAGTATTACAGAAATAAGAATAGTAAAAGAAGTTGTGTAAATTTGATTATAATATTTTTTTTTGAAAGCGAGCTCTTTATAAAAATTCAGGATCGCAACAGTATGATGTGCATTATCAAATAATGGCTGTTTCATTTAGATTAGTATGAGATTAGGTGTTATCCAATGCTGTTAACACACATGCGACTTTTGTTGAAACTAATAATTCTGAAATATCAAAATATCTCCCTTCCTTTTGCTACAGTTGCTTTTACTGAACATTGTGGGGAAAAATTTTAGGTATTAAATTTTCTTATAACTTGTGTATATGCTTATAACTATAAAGAAATCTGCTTGAAAAATTTTCTATTGAAGCAGCTTGTTTGCTGTCTTTCAGTAATCATGTCATTCTTGCAGAAGGTTGGCTCCAGCTGAAATAGGCATTTGAGGATGTTTGGGTAGAGAAAATACTTAACATTAGAACTTGGCTCCAATTGCTGGCAAATTGCTCAAAGTTGGAATAATTTGACTGCTGTATTAACATCAACTCACTTCCTGTAGCAAGATAGTATTTGAAGTATACTACATACATTATACTGTATTAACAGTAATATAGTTACAATTTTGAGCTATTTGTTAAAGAAATTTGATTGGGAATGATTAAAATATCAATTAAAATCATTTTAGTATTTAAAAAAATTTTATATATAAACATTGTTGTGTATCATGATTTGATCCAAATGTTTTAAAAGTAATGGTAGTAATTATTTGTGTAAATCAGTTTGAAACAAAATATGAATATTTGAATTCCATTTGTATAATTTGAAATTTAATAAATAATGATGGGATATATATTAAAATCTTCCTAAATTTTTATTTCTTCTTGCTTTTCTTTTACATGATTGCATCTGTGATGTCTCATAAAGAACCCATTGTAATACAACAAAGTAATTGATGTCTTAAAATAATATTTATCAAATATTATGAAAGGTAATTTGCTATTGTCCCAAGAAATGATAGCTAATAATTGTTTGTAAGAAATAGTTTTCATTGAATTTGACAAAAGGAAATAAATGCTAGCTCATTTATCATGTAAAGTTATTTTGTTCATGTACTTATAAAAATAACCAATACAAACAGATAATTTTATAGATAGCTGAAAACCTAAATGCAAAATCTATATTGAAAATTATTCAAAAGAGAATTCAATAATATTTTAAGCATTATTGTATGTTTTTATCAGTGTTCACCAATTCTGTTGATTTATGTCATAGATATATAGATCAATATAGAATCATTATAAAATTCCCTCATGTGGTATCCCTTCAAGTTTTTTTTAGTAAGTACAGGGTTTATATATAATCCAAAGGTACTGTAATCTTTCAGGTATTCTATGAAGTTTGTCATCTTGTTAAACACAGCCCCACATTTCTAAATCCCCTTGTGATCCATCTCTATTTTTTATTCTTATCTTGAATGAATTAGTTTTTGGTGCAACAAATATAACCATCACACCACTAAAACAAACTGCAAGTTGTATTATAAAGTACCATGATATTGTTGAACACTTTTTAAGTTAAGTAAAATGTATCCTATGTTTTGGCCCTTCAATCATTCAACTTTCATCTCAAATTAATTTTAAGTAATCATAACTGAAAAAGAAAGAGATGTACTGTTTGATTTGTTACATTATTATTATGAGTTCTCATGAAGCTACGCTTGCACACGGTTTCAACTCAGAACATACTTTGTTTCTCGTTACTTAAGCACCTGTGACAATAAGATTCTCTTTAGATTGTAGCCTAGTGCTCAATATCTTTTTCAAATGTTTACAAAAACTCTGCTATGATTATAATTGTAATGGAATATTGTTTTCAACAGTTGCTGTATAATGCTTTTTTTTTTTTGCCAATTTTTATAATGACATGTAACATTTATTTGTTGTGAAGAAATTATGGCTAAATGTAAGAACTAACTGTAATGATTTTTACATTCTTAAAAAGTGATTATATAACAAAGAGGAGTATAATTTTCATCTACTACTGATCCAATACAAATTAGAATTAGTTTCTGAGATTTTGCTGTAAATTTATTTTGATAGAACTTTAGAACATAGTATGGATTTATTATTATTAAGGCATAAATTCTGATCACCATATTGGAAAAAAGGCTCTAGCTGCTATAACTGAACATATTAGCTCTGAAAATGCAAAGTTATTGATTCTCACTGTTTGGTATCTGTACCATGTTCTTAAGTTTAATATTAATCAAACACCTTGAGTAAAGAGATGATCAATTTCTTTTTATATTTTTAAGAGTCCAGTAACTCAAGTTACAAGTAGAGAACCTCCTGCAAATAGAATCGGGCCTGTATTAAACCCAACTAATCATCAGTTGCCTCATCAAAATACATTCTCTCCTACTGTGAATGAAGCAAGCGATGACATAGAGAATCTGAATGGGTCGGCTGAAGCCGAGCCCATTGAAACCAGTACTGAAGATTTGGAATCTGAGACTCCTACTGCTCCAGTAGAAGAAGATCAAACTGAAAATGTAGAAGAACAAAGTACAGAGTCTGATTCCTCTGGGATTAGAATACGATTAAAATATTTAGATGATACAGAAAGGACTGTTCGATCAGACCCTTTTATAAATATAGCAGATTTCAAAAGGTAAGATATAAAAGTATATTTCAGTATTTTAAGAATATTTGCTTTTTTTATAAAAAGCCATTGATGTGTGTTTTTCCCCTTAAATGTAAAACTTAAAGAATGTAGAAGTGATTAATTTCATAATTTTATCTCAAAACAGCATTATCATTCTAATCAAAAGTTCTAAAATCATATTGAGGAGGTAAAGCTAATTGATGTTATTAAGTAATTTTCTTAAGGTTAGTATTATCCCTGATAGAATTTCGAAATATGTTGTAAGTTTGCTGTCCTAATGACCCTTTTTAATTATTCAAAAGTTATGTTCCAGAGTATAATTTATTATTTTATGTAGTTAATACTAAATACGAACAATGATAGCCTTAATACTTGATACTGTTTTGTGTTTGTGTATTTTATTGTCATACCACTACTTTGATTTCATTTATTTTCCTGGCCTCAATATTAAAAGATTAACAAAAACTTATTTACGAAAAGAGAAACTGATACGAACTGTTCTTTCCCATTACGAGTTTTTAGAAAATTATTTAGAGAAATTAAGAAATTGTAAGAGACACATATTAACCCATATTTTTATGGTGTGGAAGTGGAAATGGATTTTATTAGGGCTCTTTAACAACTAGATCCCTGGACTCGATTGAAATTTGCAAAATCTTTTGAACTATTAAAATTTTCTTATATGTCATGTGAAGGAGGAAGAACTAAAAGAAATTTATATCAAAGCTAACAACAAAACAAACTGATTAACAAAGTTAATCATCTAGTATAAATTTGTATGATTGATTACATTATAACATGGACTGTATGAAAAAACAACACTCATGATATGTTTATCTCTGAATTGTGTCAGTTTTTAAAAAATCAACCTGCATATTTAGTTTTATTGTAATATATCCATTTTTAGCCAAATAGCTAATACATCAAATAAAAATAAACTCAAAGATACATAAATATTATGAGTTTCACCTCATTTTAACAAATACTTAATATAATATTTCCTTCTTTTATAATTTTCCATAAAATTAACAACTTTTGACCTGGTAAAATGTGGAAAATCTTTGTTGTATAGTCAACATAGTTTTTTAAATCCTTTCTTATTTTAAAATGAAAGAAAATCCAGTTCACTAACAATGAAAAAATACTTCAAAACAGTACTCTACAACTGTTTAACCTAGAAAATGCAACAATATGTAAATAAAATTTCATTAATATTTCTATTTCTTATTCTCGGCTTACAAAATGTTTACTGCAATCTGTATAATTTGATAATTTAAATAAGGATAATTTTCTATGACAGCCGAGGAAGATTGTATCTTCTATTCATGTATTTTTTTTATTTTCTGAAATAATTTTTTTTCCTGTACTAAGCAATAATTCGTGAATATTTGACTTATGTACTTTTTGTTCAGTTGTATGTATACAAAACTACTTATAATTTTTTACTTCAAATTTAATTTGTCTAAATTCAATTTTTTTCTTTTCATTTTGTTAAAACTTAACAAAATCTTTTAACTTTGTAGTTATTTTCTAAAACTAACTATGCTTCTGTCACCTAATTTCAAAATGACTTTTTAACTTATTAGCTGTTTCTTGTTGAAAAGTTTAAAAAATTAATTCCATAGCATTCTTTTTTGCTATCGTTAAATTTAAATAAAATTAAACACTTTGGAATTTTTCTTTTAGCATTATAAATTGACATTTTAAAAGTTTTGCTTGAATGAATCACTAAAATGCATTGTTTGAATATTATAAAAAGAGCACACAAATGCTATATATATATATATATTATCTTTTTTATCTTATAGGAGTCATTTTTCAGAAGATTTGGCTAACAATAAAGTTGTTCGTCTGATCTTCTGTGGGCACCTCTTGAGAGACAATTCTACACTCGAGTCGTATCGTGTTGTTGATAATTCTGTTATACATGTTCAAATACTCCAAGCACAAACCAATCAGAATCGATCTCAGACTGGCCCAAATGCAGAATTAGACATTAGCAACTTACTTTGGCCCTTAATAAGTATTATTCTTGTAATTTGTTGGGTCTTATGTTTTAAATTTCCAGAATTTTTCAGTTTAATATCAATAGGACTGTTATGTGTGTTCACTGGTAGTTTTATTTTTTTGTTTTGTAGTAGCATGCGCTAGTGATCAATGCTGTTAAGAACTACAAAAAAATTAATTTAAAATCAAATGTTATCTTTTAATTCTGGCATCATGGCTATCAGAGTAATATTCGACCAAAATGCTTCCCTTTCATACTTAACACAAGTTTTAAAATATATTAACTCTCTAACTTATCAACTGTAAAATGTTGTCTGATTATTTTATTACAAAAGAAAGCTTTAAATGAATATTCATGCAAGAAAAAGGGAAAAAATGTTATACTATATGTGTGTGTGTAAAATGTTTTGTTTCTGTTTATAGACTTGCAATACTTATATTATGTACTTATTTTAAGTTGGTTATTGAGAGATTGACAAACCTCATTTTTTTGTTGTTTGAATGTATTTTGTTATTAGTCTTTATAAAAATTTATGAAAGAGATATATGACTCAATGAAATGAGAATTGTTATTGAGATATTAAACACTATTGTGCCAACTAAAGGAAAGCCGTTTTTAAATTTTGCAGAAATTTTACAGTCAATATAAATACTAAAAACATATTCATTAGCATTTGAAATAGTGCAATTATTAGTCAATTGTGATAAAATTCAACAAAATAAAACATTTATTACATAAACAGTAACTTATTTATTCGTTTAGGAAAAAGTCAAAGAGTGTTTGATGTATATTTATTTGTTTTGTATAAGTCTCTGGAATCATAATATAGTATATCATTTTGACTAGGAATGTATGTGGGACCCATGATGTTTGTAGAATATATATTTATGTTGCTCACATTAATTTATTTTAAATAAAAAATATTTGCTATATATTAAGAGTTAATTTGAATTACATTGTACCTGTTCCATTTTTCTAACCATACCAAAAAACCTTCCATTATGAAATAAATTTCATTTCAGACTTTTAAAAGCAAATTGTATGATTTATATAATGAATGTTTATTAAATATATGTACGTCCTCTTTTAACATTTCTTTTTATGTTAATATATATTATATGAATATGTATATTCATTATTCAGAAAATAAAGGTCAATACATTTTCAGTGACATTTTTATGATGCATTGGTTGAAAATACTGTTTTTGCATAATTTCAAACTTATCTTGTATCTTAATTTTCACTTTTTATATGTATTTAATTTCTAGTGGCATAAATTATTAATGGGTTATCAAATGTGAAAAGATTTTAATCATTTTTAAAACAAAAAGGTTTTTTTATGTTAAAAGATGCTTATTAACTGCTAGAGTAGGTGAATAATTTTTAAAACAAACTTCCAGAATTTTTAAGTTAAATCAAATTTTCTCCAATAAATATAACCATAATGATGTATTAAAAAAACACTCATACACAAATTTAGTTATCAAAATTATAAGTTGTTACATAACTTATCCTTTACTCATTTACACACTTTTTTATGAATTTTTTTAAAAACAGTTAATATTTTGCATGCATCTTTACATAATTGGAGACTCATACTTAATATTTTGCAGCAAACCTTTGGCGTATGATTTTCAATTAGGGAGATTAGTATTTGGCTTATTATTTAACTTAATTTGTATTGAAATATTTAAGATCACACAAAGTTTATAGTATTTTTATACTTTGAGAATGTAAAATATTAGAAATTCCAAAAATATCTCAACTATGAGTTAACTGTAAATGAAATTCAGAGAATATTTCAGGAATTAACACTAAAATTTGACAAAAAATCTTGGATATCATTCGTTGTAATATATGACAATCCTCTATATCATATGAGATTAATCTATGAAATTTAGCCTAGAAACTGTAATCATTTAATTACAAAGCCACATATACCTTTACTTATCAAATTATCACAATCTTTGCTTATCTTTTTAAAAAACAAATAAATACACTGCTCAAAAAAATTAGGAGAGCACATGGTTTTAATGAAATTACGCAAATATTTTCACCGATAAGTAACAGAAAAGTCATCATTTTTAATGTAAGACCGAGCAGGAAAAAGAAGAAAACTTCATACGCAAATAAAAGTTCATGACGTCACAAACCAGAAAAGAAGATAAGAGCAGAAATCGGGATGTAACAGAGACGTCTGTTTCACTGCCATAACTCAGAAAGTTGATTTCTCAGTTATTGTTTTCGAGAAAAGGTGACTTGAAAATGTCTCAACAATGTGATTTACCTGAATCCATTGCATGGCGCATCATCGGAATACTGGAATCTGGGCAAACACAACGCAGTGTGGCGGACGCTGCTGGAGTCAGCAGAAGTGTCGTTGCAAGGCTGTGGAATCGATTCCAAGAGACTGGAAATGTGAGTCGCCGGCCACGTGCAACAACTGCAGCTGATGACCGGTATATACAGTTAATAGCTCGTCGTAACAGAACGGACAATGCTACTCAGCTGCAAAGACAGTTTCTCGTGGCAACAGGACAAAGAGTTTCCACCCAAACAATACGGAATAGGCTCCATCAGGGAGGTCTCTATGCTCGTAGGCCCATGCTCTGCATTCCATTGACCTCAAGCCGCTGTGCAGCTCGCAGAAGATGGGCTGCTGAGCAACGGGATTGGAGCCACGTATTGTTTACAGACAAGTCTCGATTCAGTCTGGAGAGTGACACCCGACGTGTTTTGGTGTGGAGGGAAAGGGGCACTCGAAATAACCCCACTTTCATTTGTGAAAGGTCACACTACAGATGAGCTGGTTGGATGGTGTGGGTGGAATAAGCATAGGTGGACGTACAGACCTGCATATCATTCGGAACGGTACTTTGACGGCCCGCAGATATGCAGACAAGGTATTGAGACCTCATGTCATACCCTACGCAGCAGCCATAGGAGATTCCTTTGTTTTACAAGATAATGCGAGACCACATACAGCTCGTCTTGTGGAGAACATGCTGGAAGCTGAAACAATACAGCGTATGGAATAGCCAGCGCGCTCTCCTGACCTCAATCCAATCGAGCATGTTTGGAACGTGCTCGGGCGACACATTGCTGCGAGACCAAGGCCTCCATTAACTCTCCGTGACTTGGAGATTGCCCTTCTTTAGGAGTGGAACTGTATTCCCCAAACTCTCATCGATACCATCATCGCATCTATGGGAAACAGGTGTGCAGCAGTCTTAGCTGTTCGAGGAGACCACACACCTTATTAACAGTACTGCATCATTTCTAAACATTACTTTTTTTATCGTTTACATTACTTTGCCTTAAATCGGCTTTTTGGTTGTTTTTTTCAAAGCTTCCATGAATTAAAGCTTAATTCCATATGTGTTTACGTCTTTTTTTCTGTATCGCTCATTGATACGTATACACTATCCATTTCATGCAGCTCTGTGGATGTCTTGCACGATTTTCTTACTTTCTTTGCTTACTCCCCTAATTTTTTTGAGCAGTGTAGTTACTAAACATCTTTGAGTTATTTTAATTTGTTGGAAGAACGAAATAGGGCATTGGTAAGATAGCAAAGAGATGAGCTATCAGGTATAAATCAACTTGGGCTTAACTTGCAGTATTTCTCAGTGATCCTGAGCATCCAAGAGAATAATAAAGCTAAGAAAGAAATGACTTAGTAAGAGTTTAAAAAAACTAAAATATGCCTGTGTTTTTTATAAAACAAAGTCAAGACAGTGATTAGATAAATTTATAAAATAAGTACTGCTATTAAACAACACTAATAATACTTCAGAAATGTTACATAATAAAAGGCTAGTAAACTATTAGTATATCTTCAATACTTAATTTTGATTTATTGGAGTGTCTTGTGTTATGAATTTGTAAGGTCATTATACAATATTGCTCTCATCTATTGCTCATCATCTGTGTTCATCTATATCTCAGTAGTGTAAACAGGGACAGATTATTATTTGTTGCATCATGAATAAAAAATATAAACATTATAAATGCATTTGTTTGTTAGGTCGAGGGGTATATATGGATGCCCCTCATATATACCACTGACTCCAGTTATTAAAAGCTTTTATTTAACTTACAATGTATGTAATTTGTTCGGGTGGAATCTTGCAACTCAATTTTGAAGCTGATATCTTCCTCCCATTGAGCTGAAATTTTGTATACATGTTTAGTTTGGATGACAATGCATGTTTTGACCATTTATATTCCAATATTGCAATTAATTAAAAAGATATTAATTAAAAATGTTAAACTAGTTTTGGGCGCCAACTTGGATATATCTGCATTGTTGTAATAATTTTATTGTTACAACAATAACAAAAGTTGGCGTCGAAAATCGGTTTTCAGCCAAACTGGAATTTCATAACGTTGCGCTATTGACTGTATTAATTAACTTTGTCTAAAAAATAATTACATTTCTACAATGTAAAAATAATCTAATTTCTATCTATTGTCTTGGATTTAAATTCAAAACAAAAAAAGTAGAGCTATTTTTCAAGTAGATTGGTACATTGTATACCTTTCTCAACGCTGCCAAGTTAAACTGAGATGGAGTATTATAGAAATTCTAAATTTAACCCCTTAACTGGTTTGCCCGTACACCTTACGGGCTACTGAAAGTTAGTCACAACCGGTTTGCCCGTGCGCTGTACAGGCACCGAAATTTTTTCTTTCTATATTTTATTTGTACAGACAGTTTTATTCCTATAATAAGGTTATTAGTATAGTGTGTCTTTAGGAGATGCAGAGAGAGAGTTTGTCCATGGTACTGTACTACTCTTCATTCAGAATTTTGGTAGTGGTGAAGGTGAGAATTTTTCACTGAAGGCAAGAATATATATTCTTGAAAATATTGGATAAAGAATAGGGATTTACAAGGCAATGTACAATGTGTTGTCTAAGAAAAAGGAAAATGTATAGATAATCCAAAGAAGTTGATATTATCTCTATCCCCATTGGAATATAAGACTTAGTGTTACACTATTCTTCATATTGTGTGTGCATATAAATATGCACACACACACATGAAATCCTATCAATCGTATGAAAAAGAGGTATGAACATGAAATTTTTTGGTAAATGGAAGAAAATATATTTTAAGATGTATGTGAAATATTCTTCATAGTACGCAGAATGTACTTATTAAAAGCAAACATTTAAGGGTTTTTGTGTTCAAAAATTATAAAATAAAAAAAGGTGAGTAAAATTTTAAACCGGGGATTAAAATAAAAATCTTCCATTTTCGCGCGTTCTGTTAATTATTATGCATGCAGTTAAAAAATTACATGCAGTTAAAAAATGGGCTTTTTTGGGGAAAATTTTGGTCAAAAGAATTGATTGCTTAAGAGGTTAATCTATGAAGCTCAGACAAAAAATAATTATAGAATCGGAAAGATCATTTATTTCGTCCCGATACGGTATAATGTTTTTTACAAAATAATATTTGTATTTCTTACGATTTTTTTTAAATAAGTCAAAATCGATGCGTTTTTATAAAAATAATGTCTATATTGACGCGCATGAATTTTTTTTGTTTAAATGAATCAACATTCCGTACTAAAACAGCTTATGATTTGCTCTTTTAGAATCAGTCATTTAAAATATAAAATGTCGAAAAAATTTTTTTACGATTTTTCAAAAAATACTCAACATTTTAATATTTAATAACTTCGTCATTTATGAAGAAAATCTCATAAAACTTTTTTTCGTGTGTAGGATAATATTACCAAAGATCTGTACGAAGATTGAAAGAATTGCTTAAAATTTACGGATTTAAGAAAAAATTGTGTTTTTCGTCTAGTACTCTTTTTGCGAGAATTCATTTAGCTCGACTGTTCGAAAATAACCGGCTAACACCTAGCAACAATGATGCATTGAATGAAATGAACAGACTGAGAAACCTGTCCAGTGATAACTAAAAAGTTAAAAATAAATTAAAAGTAAAAAAACTTTTTTAAAAACAAGCTTTTATTTAAACGCGCTAAAAAGAATAAAATAAATTTTTCTTTAAAATTTTTTTACTATCAACTTATAACGTCATTACACAATTTATATGATATAAAAGCTTGTCGCGAGATTTACCTCTGCAGATAAACAAGTAAATTAAATAACTTGATCTGATTGATTTCAATTTCTTAAAATTTTCAAACTAAGTAAGTAAGAGTGCTTTAAACTTGCAACAAGCATTTATATCATATAAATTGTGTAATGACGTTAAAAGTTGATAGTAAAAACATTTTAAAGAAAAATTTATTTTATTCTTTTTAGCGCGTTTAAATAAAACCTTGTTTTTAAAAAGGTTTTTTTACTTTTAATTTATTTTTAGCAATCAGAATACCTAAATTGGTCTGAAATTCTAAGGTGGTTATAATTTCAGATGATCTTTGATGGCAGAAATAGCCATCAAAGGAAATTTTCTTATCTGACCAAATGAAAAAGTTTAATGCTGGTTATTTTACACACAAAAAAAAGAACCTCATTACTTAGTTATAAAAGTCAGTGAAACAAAAATTAAATTAATTTAATATAACATTTCTATACATCAGTGCTACAAAAAACAAAACAGTGCATAACATCTGATTATAATACAAAAGAAAAAATCTTGAATAATAATGTCCTGGGAATGTTATCTCTGGATTAATGATATCTGAAATATAAAAATATTTGTCATGTTTAATTTTCATTGATGATAGAGAAATAAATCATTGGAAGTAATTTAATATGTACTTTTGAGAATAAGCTTATGAAGGATTTTATTACTTAATTTTCATTACATACATTCAAATTAATACAGTAGTTTTTTTAAATCAATGCAAATACAACTTGTATTTTCCTTAATGAATTATAAATTTCAAATATATTTATACTCATTAATAATTTAGTAATTTGATTCTATAATTATGCTTATGTAATATTTTAAATTATATATTTGTTACTTTTGAATACATTAAATAGGTTCGAAAATATTAACAAAATGCATGTTAAACTTAAAATTGTTTATTATTATAAAGAGGAAAATACTTTTTATCATGAAAACAAACCATACAAAACTAGAATTACTAATCGAAAACTAAATATTTTAAATAAAACAAAGCTGTTTCAATATAAGAGTTTTTCTAAAAGTATTGAGAGTTCAAATAATATGATATGGAATATAACAATTTTACTTACAACTAGCTTTGCTCCTTATCTATATTCCTCTGCTTGGAAAATACCCTGCAATAAACAATTATATTCTTAGAAACTAAAAAATCTTTGCAGATATAAATATGCGCAACAAAATTAATACACATTTTTGTAATTTAATAATTAACACTCCTTAATAAATCAAATGTTATAGTAGTTCTTTACTTTTGAATGTCTTTGTTCTCATCATGATAACAGCAGGGGACAAAATTTTAAGTTTTTTCAAAATTGTATCTTGATTTTAAGTTGTTTAATAAATGTTAATTTATAAATTTTTTGATCAAATAAATCAGGAAGAGGGGGGAAATCTCCTCTCCTTGCAAAAAAATTCAAAAATTTATCATTTGAATAAAATTTAAATATGTAATTTCAGTAGTAAATAATAGTATATTTTAATACAGATATATTTTCATTATAAATAATTTTATTTTATCTACAAAACATCCGACAGTTCAAAAATTCCTACTTATGTATTTCAGCTTTATATATACCTATACTTTATAATGATTGCTACAGAACCTTCAAAGTTAACTTTTATTTTATCCAAGTAATAACATTTTAATGGTCGACTGATCCCTGCACCTAAACTTTTCATAAGTTAACCAATTTGTTCTCATTCTCTAATATTAGTCCAAGATAAGTTACATGTGAGGAGTTTTTATAATTATTATCTGATTATTTTTAAAAGTCCCCCCCCCTTTCCATTAGCTGTTTAAGCATAAGAAAATAATATGCAGATTGAGATAAAAATTTCAAGATGAACTTAGAAGATTTGCAGGCTTTAAGTTTCATTCTACCAAAGTGAGAGTATCAAATACAATTTTTTTATGAATCAATTTGAGAAAAATGACAGCTTTCCTTTTAAATACTTGTTAAAAAGATTCATTATTGGTGGTCCATGCAACAAATAGAGAGTTGAGTGAGTGAATATTAACATCACACTGTTTAGCAACACGAGGGCTTTTGGTAACAGTTTGCGTAATTGTGAACCATGGTCAAGTGACGTGGACAACACCTGAGCTGGCACCCCCCCCCCTCTCCTAACTATCACACCACACCAACGGGAGGATGTTTCAGCTCTCAACAGATTTAATGTGCATCGCTCCCTACATGGCGTGTCTTTAGTCGTACTGGGATCGAACTCATGAGACGCTAGCCATGATCCAATGCCTAGACCACTTGGCTACCGCGGTCACCGAGAGTTAGTTGAAATATTAAAAATTAGTTCAGTTACTTGAACTATTAGATGTGTACTTATGGACACTAATGGGAATAAGTCTTTTAATACAATCCTTGAGTATCGTCAGAATTTGTACAAAAAACATCAAAATATAAAAGCATTCTAAAATCACATTTGATACAATATCTATTCCACTTAAAAAACAAAACAAAAATATTAACCTTTGCTCGTCTAAGTATGGAATCCTTATTTGGATCATAGGGGTGATCTTTTGATGGAATTTCTAGGACTGCAGGAACTGGTTTTGTATGTCCATCAATGACATAACGTATCATCTCAGCAATCTAAAATATTAATTTAATCATTTTTGAATTCATTAAAAAACATTTATTTTCCTAATATTTCCTGGGGTTTTTTTTCAATGTTTTGACATTTTGATTAGTTATACAAAGCACATCATTTAACATAAATGCTCTTAAATGTAGGTTCATACAGTTCTAATGATTATAGATTTAAAGATAAAATTTAAGAGAAACAAGTTGTTAACTATTTTAATACTCACAAGTTCAAAGTTTTAAGGTAGATGTTTATATCTACTTAAAACCATGTCTCAAGCATATAATTACTTAAAAAATTATTAATTAGCATTAACAAAAGTCTAGTTTAGGAAACATATAACTGCTTTTTGATTAAGATTACATCAATTTATGACTTTATTCTTATGTTACCAGAGAAAATAATTAGTCCAAAGAAACCTTTTAAATTTTGTATTAGAATACAGCATGCACATATAAATGCAACTAATTTTTAGAAGACATCATTCAAAAATAAACTTACATTTTGATTTATTAATATAATATCAATGTCCTCTCTTTTAACAAAATTTTTGAAAGTATCTTCGATTTCACTTGCTGGTGTATCTGAAATAAAAACAGTATTGTGAATACTAAAAATATTACAAAAACATATTTTAATCTTGTGTAATCATTTTGATTCAACTGGTTAAAGTCCTTTCACATTAAATTTTTAACGTTTCCATAAATGATAATATATATATATATATATATATAAATTTGATATTGATTATACTTAATATTGATGCTTGACTCTTTAAACCAGTGATCTTCAAACTTTTTCAACTCAAGAACACCTTTCATGGAATCCCTAGAATTATAAAGTATTTTTGGGGAACCCTACTACTTCCACACTCACTTAGAAGAATATCTCTTAAAATATTTAAAGTAGATCAATGTAAAGCCAATTAAAAAAGAATTGCATTTATTATTAAAAAATTTTAATCTATTTTTAATATAATTTACTCATTACTAATATTAATCTGTGATCCAAGTGTCACCTACCCAAGCAATATGTTTAGTAACTGGGATAAGTGCTTGCATTTTTTTCTTAATACAAACCGTTGAATTCTAGGTCTATTGAGAATAACGGCAATCGCATTACATATTCCGAGTTTCATTTGTTTATATACTTTGTTTTTGTAGCCACCCATGTAGAGAAATATTTTTCATGTACACATTGTTCTGAATGGCATAAAAAAAATTTTATAGCTGTGTATTTTGCATGAGAGAGAGAATTTACAACATAAAATTTAGGATATGTTCTTGCTTAAATTTATAACATTGAATCTGTTGATATGTTGTAGGTGTTTTTCCACAAATGTAAAAGGAGCATTTTCCATTAGAAAACTATTTAGCTTTGCAACACCTTGCACTAACAAGTATAAAATTATCTTGAGGAACTCAGGATCGTAAACAATAAAATATTCCCAATCTAGTAAGTAATATATATATAAAAAGATAAAATGCTAAAATATTCTTTTAATATACTACAATAAAAGTATTACAAAATAAAGTTTTTTTTGTATAACATTTTCAGTTTCTTAATGACAGGGATAATCTTTAAATTCTTGGGGGTGTACAAACATTTTAGAGAACGTGAATCCATTTTGTATACACATTTATATGTTTCTTTTCAACATTTTTACTATGACTCGTGGAACCCAAGGTATGCCTTGAGGAACCCCAGGGTTCCATGGAACACAGCTTGAAACCACTGGTAAATATGAACTTTTAAGTCTATACATCTATCCAAAATCCTTTTTGAAGAGGTTTCTTTTGTGAAGACAAAAATAGTGAGAATAATGCTTGGTTTAAGCTGGCAACGAAAACTGGTATTGAAAACATTCTTCAAAGTTGTTTTTTTTTTTTATCCTATGCCAGACCTAGGCATGAGCGCCATCAGTCTATGTCGGGCAGCCCAATACAGTCCTGAGACACACACGTAAAAAGAAAATTTGTTTGCAGCATTAACAGCTACTATGTCGGTAAGTCCAGGACAAGAATCCAGGTGGTCTCCACACATATCTCCATTAGAACAAAGTGGGCATGTTGGAGAATCAGCAAAACCAAATCTGAAAAGGTGCTTTCTGAGGTAGTCATGTCCAGTCTGGACTCTGAAGTTTGCGACACCCACAGGTCTTGACAGGTTGCAAGGAATGGGACTCTCCATTAAGGAACCCCAACTCTTTTCATTCGCAGAGTTCTTGACAATCTCTCGAAGACGGGTCTTGAATCTAGAAGCAATGGTCCTCTTAACGCTGTGGTAGCCAAGAGGAGAGTCAGGCTGAGATAGAGCAGAGCCAGCTACAGCTAAGGCATCTGCAAGTTCGTTACGCTTCACTCCACGACTTGGTACCCACTGAAGGGTTACATTGCAACCATTATTTATTAGAGAATTTATCATGCATTGGCAATCAAGAACAAGCCCATTTCTTGAAGGTAGAACTGAAGAGACTGCTAAAATAGCAGCCTGTGAGTCTATAAAAATTGCAATGTTTCGATCTTCTCTTTTACCAACCTCAGTCAGTGCCATATGGACCGCAGCCACTTCACCATCATAGTTAGTACAATTTGCACCAACTGCCCTGCTAAGGCTGAAGTACCTGGAGTAAACCCCCGCACCAGCATTATGATTAGCTCCAGCAGCAGAACCATCTGTATACACATGTAGCCAGTGTGTCTCGAGGAATCTTTCGCCAATAGTGGCCAAAGCAGCCATTCTCGACTCAGTATTGATGCAGGATCTTTTATTGACTGTCAGCACCAAATCCAAATTATAACAGGCTGGGCTCAAATGTCTAATAAATTCTCCAGTCTCGAGCAGGGACTGTCTGTTAGAAGAAGGTATGTCAAAATCAGTAGTCAGTTCTTTAGTCACATGTAAGAAGGTAGGATGGGATTTTAACCTTCGTTCTGCAGGGTTGTAGTTTCTCCAAAAGTCACCATGCTTCTTCAATCTCTCGATTAACTTAAGAGCTCCCATTTTCCTCCAGAAGGTCAGGGATTCAATATTTGCCTGTAATTGCATGGCCAGGATGGGTGTTGAAAATGCTCCACCTGTTATGTTTCTAAGGGCATTATTTTGGACAGTTTCAACTTTGTTCTGAACCGCTTCGGAAGCAGTTACAAGAAGCTCACTGTCATATTCAATAGTAGGTCTGATATATGATTTATAGGTGGTACAAAGGAGATCTTGTGTAGTACCCCATTTCACACCAGAAAGTCTTTTAAGCAGCCCATTTCTTGTTTTACCAATGGCCTGTACCCTGCTGGCTTGCTTGTTCCAACTCAGCCTTGAATCTAAAATAATTCCAAGGTAGGTGGCCTCTTAGGTCCTCTGGAGCTGATAGTCTCCATAGAAAAGTTGGATCGCTTTAGGATTAGTGGTCAGGGTAAAGACCTGGAAGACCGTCTTGCTTGTATTTACAGTCCTTTCATTATTGTTTGACCAAGTCAAAAGAGCATCAAGAGCAGAGTTCAGCGACTCCTGGGAAGTATGGATCATTCTTCAAAGTGGTTAGAACACAATAAGTAGTGAGGAGATGGTTTGTAATCCTCACGCTTCATCATGTTTTCAAGACACTCAGATTTTTTACCGATAAAAAAAAGGATTTTTTCCCCTACAATAATCTTTTCTTTAACTAGACGAGCAAACATTTCAACATTTTAAAAAGTTCATTGTAAAATTACCAGAGCAAAATAGTCATAACAATAAACAAATAACAGCATATTCAAGTGGCCTAGTCATCACATGGTCGTGACCGTCACATGAATTTAGTCCATTTCACATGTACGACTCGTAGGAAATCGGGGTTACAACTTGGCAAGTTATTCATAGAGTTGGCGATTGTTGCGATAATATGCAAGTAACCAAATATTTTATGAGTCAGTTTTTTAATTAAAATGTTATTGACATAATTCAAATATGTGCTCTTTACAATAATTATAAAAGAGTTGTGTACATTAAAATTCTGTCAAACTAATATACGAAAGCTTAATGATCACAAACTTTATTGTGCAATAATTATTATTAAGCATTTTGTAAATGTACAAAATACAACAGCACTTACATAAGCATTAATAAGTCCATTCTATACTATGAGGTGTATCATAAACATGCTAAAAAATGAGGCACAATTTTTGAAAACAATAACATTTTTACAGTGATGCTCTCAAAGTCAGTTCATTTTAAACGACTCTTCAAAAAAATTTAAAATAAAAAAATAAAAAAAAAAAGAGTATGACTATTTAAATTTTTTCAAAATTGATAAATTACTTCAGGATATAAAAAGTATAACAATGTAGGGAAATTTACTATCCTTTCTACCATTTTCAAACAAAATAAATACATAATTAAGGAAGTCATTTTTACCTGAATACAAATTATATTTGGTTTTTTAGAAAAATATTTAAACTTTAAAATTATAACAATCTTAAAATCAAGATCAGTAAAGTTTTTTTAATACTTTTTACTTTTCTATAAGAAGAACAGCATATATTATTGAGCAAAAATGTTGGCACAAAATGAAAAACAAGAGAAAATATCAAGTCATTTTATTACTGTTAGTTAATTGTTCTCACAAATTATATTAATTAACCAAGAAACTATTGTATTGATAAATTTATGATAGAGAAATATATAGTTCACACAGCTAACATTTTTACTGTATCCAAAATAATTAACCCAGCACAATATGTTTAAATAAATCAGGTAAATAATTGTTGTCTAAAAATTTTGGGAAAATTTCAACTTTTGGAAAAGCACAATTATTTCACATTTTCCCCATTTTATTACATCAAAAAAAAAAAAAATACAACAGTTGTTCATAGATTATCATAAACTCTTAAATTAAAATAAAATGATTAAATTCTAAAGTTTACTTTTCTCAACGACCATGAAATTAGTTTGTCTTGACTTGTTTAGTTCTCCAATTCCACCCAAAAGGAAACCAACACAGGTATCCTAAAAAACATGAAAATGTTTCATAAAATGGACATAAACAGAAAGCTAATTCAATTTATTAATTTTTAGGCCTATTAATACTTGAAAATAAAAATATTCGATCATACAAAATTATAAACTCTTCAAACAAAAAGATTTTTAATCAATTTTTCAAACAAGATATTAATGATACGTAATGAACAATTTACAAACATCATGTAGTTATCAGTACCAAAACTATTAATTATATCATTTTATCACAATTTATTTATTAGGAAATCTTAATTGATAAAAAAAGTGACTAAATCTTGATATATTTTTAAATTAATTCATAGCATTAGATTATATTTGAAATCAAACCATGTAATATAGCATACTTCAAAACTTTAAGTAAAATGAACTCTCCAATAAAGTTTTAGTAAGTTATACAAACAAAAATTGATACATTCAACAATTGAATGAATCTCAATTCAATACACATAACATTTTGTCTTTTAACAATCTTAATCTGAATGTGACGATGCGTATTTAAGAAATATACATAAAAAATTGTCTTTTTACTCCAAAAATAGCTTTAAACATTAAAAAAATACTTGCTTCATCTCCAATAACTGCGATCAGTTTTCCTTTTGCAGCCGAGTGTGCCGTCATGATTCTACCTCGTTTTTTCAGCAAAATTAGCCTAATTAATATACTCTTATGATTTTTTCCAACCTAATATGCACAGCACAGAATACATAAATACAGCAGTAGACAAATATTGTTGTCGGAAGTCACAAGGCAGCAAGTTCCATATCATGAAGTTGCCAACTTCTAAAATAAATTATTAGCAAAGAACATTCTAGTTCAGGATTTATTAATGTTGACCGAACAATCATATAAAACAGATATCAAACAGAGACAAAAATGCATTTAGAAATGAATATTGAAATACAAATATTTTATTTATAGATTTAAATTTTTATATCTCCGGGAACCGAGTTGGTTACGATATCAATGGTTTCGATATCTAAAAGTCCCCAATCTTATTGTACATAATTCTTTAAATAGTTTATCATTTTGATTAGAATTTGTGAAAATACTTATGCTTTCAAGATTAAGAAATTTGGAATTTGCGTGTTTCAAGATCTTATAAAAATAAATTCATAGCTTAGCAGAGACAAATTAGGATCGATTTACTTACCTCATAGATGATGTCAAACTCCGCCCACTCATTAAACTTCAGGATTTCCTGAGAATATCTCTGTGTTTAGCAACTGGTTAAATTGCTCTTTGACAAATCTTGAATCTGTGGGTGTTTATGTTTTTACATGAACTTTTCAAAGCCGATGATTCAGTTGCTGATAATCGTGACGTTTCATCTGGCTATCCTAAAAAATAAGTGAAAATATGGAGTTCTACTTACAGGAATGCAAGCATAATCTGGTATTCAAATATTCGACCGATTTATTTTATTTTATTTATTTTTAGATTTACTCGCCCTCAATGCATCCGAATGATACAGAAACTCCTTCTTTAGATACGAAAATGATTTTCAGAAAAAATTTGTGCTCTCGTTTGCTTTACAATTTAATTTTAAGTTAAAATGTACATCAGAAAATCTATCTATTTACATTGCTTTAAATATTTTTGTAGCAGTGATTTAAACATTAAATTTTATAAACATCAAGAACGCATTAAAAAATTTATTAAGGGACAAATAACTGTAAAAGCTTTAATAAAATTATATTTTAATCGTGTTTTTACATTTCGTATTGTTTGTTTTGATATAAAACCTGCTTAATTATGAATTTCGAAACTAAATGTTCTAATTTCTGAATAAAATTTGAAGTACATTGCAAAAGTATAAAGTAAAAAATTATTAATTTCGTTCGAATTTGTTATATTTTTACCTTTGTGTTTTTCTATTTTGCATTTTCTTTTCTGTTTAATTCTGTGATTATTCATTATGCATTTTTTCTTGATTCTAATTCTAGCAATGGAGTAAAAATTTAATGAGTTCATTTATTTGATCAAATGTGATAAATAGTCTCTTAAAGTTAGACGTGAACTTGTGCATATTTTAAATAACAATATATTAAAGTTTTATTTAATTTTTTTCTGTTCATCTTTTAGAGTAATATCTTAATCACAGAAAATATATCTTATTTAAAAGCTTGTGTATGTTGGGAATAAGAAGTAAATTCAATAATAATCACCTATAAAATTCAATAATAACATTCAAATTTAATTTAATGTGAATTTTCCAAGAATCATTAAAAGTTCTCAGGAAGAGCCAATAGGAGTTTTTTGATAAACTCCTATTAGCATTTTTCTGTTCTAGTAATATGAAAGTTTTTTTTTCATTTTACTAAAGAGTTATGTTTTTATTGTATTCTAAAATTTATCTGTCTCACTCTTTCTCTTGTGTGAGAAATTTGTTTGATTTTATGCATTTATGCTAATTTCATTTATAAGTAGATTGTGGTATTTAATGTTTTCATTTCTAAATCTGTATTTATTTGACTACAAAAGACTTAAAGTTAAGTTGGGATTGTTTTCTATGACCTTGACCAGTTAAAAACTTCAAAGACATTGCGTGTCCTTGAAGAAGTTTATAATTAGATCATGAATGAAAATGTTGAAAGTTGGTTCAAGGGAATTTACAACTGGAAAAAAATGTTTAAAAAATTGATTCATTGGGTGAATGCTTTAGTTAACATATTATGATCATTTTATATCATCAATTTTCTTTTAATTAGATAGCTTGGACATTTAAATAATGCTTAATGAGTTTAGTTAATAAACATTTTAATTTAAAAACCATTTAATATTATAGTCTCTAATTATCATCGATTATGAACATCTCATGTAAAAAGACATATCTATCTATAAAGCGTTTAGTTTGATTCTGTTGTCTTAAATTAATTTTTAAATGTATTGCAATATTAAATCCTCAACTAGAATAAAATAATTTGTAAAAAAAAAGGTAATTAAGTTTTATAAAATTGAATGACCTTTAATTTAAAGCTTGAACAGAAGCAAAATGCAGGAAATAATTGAAGTTTTCATAAAAGCATCTACCTGAAAACTTCTAATACATCACCCCTCCTACACTAAAGTGTTTGACCTATTTGTTAAACTGCTATTAGTTAGTCTAAAATGTTTGTGGTGTGCGTTACTTATACCGTTTTTTTATTTCACCAACCAAAAATTAAAAATCACAGATATTTATTAGACTGTATCATTTTCAGCTCCTTTCAAAAGCCTCATATTAATTATTTCACATAATTTCTTTTTATTTTAAATTTTATTCTTTTTTTAATAACCTAGATAAATGATTTTTAAAAAAATTCTTAATTCTGATAAAATAATATGAAAGAGACCCAGAACTAAAGTACAATTTCTGTCATGTTGTAGGGATTTGAATTTATTCTTAGCAAAGATTTTAGGTTTTTCCCACTCCAATGAAATATCTGTAGAATCTATTGAAATATTATGCAATGCTTATCTCTTCCATCATTGAATGTAGTATATTTGTAAATTCTTACATTAACTGTTATCTAAGAAGATAGGATGCTTTTAGTTTTAAAAGTCTCTTTCAGATTTTATCTTATAATAAAAGTGTATTTGCTAAAAGTTTTGGTGCTTAGTTTTAGTGTCACTGCAGCAAAATTTGCACCACATAAATTATTCCTTGATATCAAAATAAAAGAAAAGAACTACATGTTTTATTTGAAAAAGACAAAAATCAGTTAAATTTTGGTAAAAAAATGTGTGATTGGTATGGCACAAATTAGGCTGTAGTGACACAAATATGTAAATACCAAAATTTTGAGACAACATGAATCTTTTTGGTGTTTTCAGATTTAATTTGCAACTTAGAACTTACAATTGATGCTTTTTAGATAAAATTATTTTAAATCTCAAAACTGTTTTGTGTGATTTATTATCTGTCCTTTGTTTATATTAGAAAAATGCCAGTGAATCGTCAAAGATTCAAATTGTCCTTGGAAATGAAAGTTGTGACTTGGATTCAGCTATTTCTTCACTTGTCATGGCATACTTCATTTTCAAGGTTTGTATAAATTTCGTTGAAGCATATTTCATGATAATAAGAATTCTCTCTCTCTCTCTCTCTCTTAGGTAAATATATTATTGATACTTTGAATAATCCAAATGCTTATAAAATATTGATACTGGATTTTTCTCTCATTTTTATTGAAACATTTTACTCTTTTGCTCTCATCAGATGTTTAAAAATTTTAAGAAAAATCACTTCCAAATTATTATTTGTTCTTGAAGCAAAGGGTAATAGAATAATATTACCTTGTTAAGTTATATATTTAGCAATTATGTAATTTAAAAAGTATTTACTATATATGGCTACATACAAAGCAATAGTTGAAAAAATTTTATAATAGCACAGAATATAAAAAAAAATTATATTCTTGATTTCAAAATTTTATTCAAGTTCTAAGAAAAGTTAGATCTAAAAATTGAATAAAAAGGGATGATGGTATCAACTTGAAACAACTGTATGTATTTTTCTAGCATGGAATGAAAATTGATAAAAAAATAAATTTATTATCTTTTTTAATAAATAAAATAAATTAGTTATTAGTTATAAAATAAATTTCTTAAATTTTATGTTGAGAAAAATTTTTCTGTTTGTGTATTTTTATCTTAGATACTTTATTTTTCCAACAGGTACAAAAAAATGCTGATATTGTTATCCCAGTTTTAAATGTAAAACGAAAAGAATTGGCTGTAAGAACAGAGGTAGTTTTTTTCTTGGAAGAAACAAGTATTAACATTTCTGATGTAATATGCATTGATGAAATTGATCTGAAAGTAAGTTTCCAATTGTTTTGGATTAATTACAAATTATTAAGTTCAGTTTTTGCATTAACTTTTTATGGTAATCAGTTGTTATTCACATGCTTTACGAAGTAATTTTATGAAGATCTTCAGAATTCACTCTTAATTTATTCATTTGTAATATTATAAAACTTGATGTAACATTCCCAAATCTTTTTCACTAATTATTTTTCTTTTCATTTTAATCATGGAAATTTCAAAGGAAGCTTTAAAATGACTTATGAAAAATCAAGTAATTAAGATCTGAAAATAAATGTTATATTTATTTACTATTAATTTTGCAAAGTTAAAACCACACACAGATATGGTTTATTGATATTTTTTTCTTAAATTTCAAAAGTATCTATTAATTTGTGCTTTTCATTGAGTTAACTAAATCCCTGAACTTGAAATGAAATTTGAGTATAATGTTCATCATCCTCTGGTTTCGATAACTTATTTTGATATTAACCACATTCATATGTTATAGCACTTCAAACCATTTTTTTTTTTATTTTCCAAGTTATTGTAGATACAAACTCATAGTCAGCATTCATATCAAGTGCATATAATCCTCTTTTTTTTCCCCCTATTTAATGCTTTTAAAAAACAAAAATTCAGATATTTTTTAAGGATGATAATAGAAGCAAATATTTTCAAAATATTTCAAAATCTACTCTATCAAGAACATCAATAAGCTGAAAGTAATATATTGCACAATATAAATGTAGCATATTGTTAGAAATTAAATATTTTGTTACTTTTAACTTTTACATTACAAAAATAAATTTTAATCATGAAATTTAATTTTGCACTGTGTTAAGATTACTTATAGTCCTAAATTAAAAGAATGTCTGTGAAAAAAAATTAGTTTAAATGGACTAAAAAATGCAAGTTTAAATTTTTCAAAAATATATTTCTCTTATTTTAAACTCTCATCAATATAAAATAGCTACAAATGAAGCATTTAGTCTTTTGAATGGTACTGTGTAAATCAGTTTTATTTAAGTTTTTTAAATCTATTTTGTGTAATCTGACTTTTTCTAATTTTGGTGAAAATTTTTGCTATTTTTCATGTAAGTTTATGAATGTATCATTGGTATCTTTATGCAATAACTGGATAAATGTGACGAATTATTTGCAAATTTTAAAACAAAGAAACATCAGTGAAAGTATGTAATAACACTATTGAAAAATAATGTAATATAACTTATTGTTTTTGTATAATAAACAATTTACATTAATAAATTAACAGGATTTGTTTTAGGTATGAAAAGGGGTTGATTGCTAGTTATTTTGTGTGTATGCAAAAGGACAAATATTGTTCAAAAGGAAACAAAACTATCACAGAATAAAAGGAGTTTCATTGATCAGATAATTTTATTTATATAAAAATTCCTTGTTAGAAACTGTGAAGATATTTAGTAATTCTTTAATTGTAAACGAAAATTATTATAAAAATGCTTAGTTTTAGATCAAAATATCAGAGGTAGGCTGGACCACTTTTTAAAACCCTTTTAGAACAAACAAACTTCTTTTTTCTTTGTAAGATTTTTAGATTAGATTAAAATGTTAGTACACTTCTTTTTTTTAATGCGTATTTGTGCATTTCTAGGCTTTGCATGAAAAGGGCAAGTTAAGTGTAGTCCTTGTAGATCATAATACATTGAGCACTGAACAATCATATCTGGATTCAAGAGTTATTCAAATCGTTGATCATCATGAAATTGACAATCCTGATAAAATAAAAAAGTATATTTTTACTTTTTATTATTTTTTATTATGCTATTCACATTACTGTTAGTGTGTGTTTTTTTAAATTCTAGTTATTCATATACTTTGTTTCTTCAAAACTATACATTTATATTATTGTTTTGCATGAGTTTTCTAATATTAATTCTTCCTTGTTTTATTGCATGACATCTTTTGGGAATGTATGTATGTTAATGGCATTTAATCATCTAAATCGGAGGTGTCAAACTCATCACCTGCAGCGAACATTTTTGCGACTGGGCCACAATAATATATCATAAAATAACAAACTAATGCAAAAGTAAGATAGGTAGAATTCACTAAACATTTTTTTTTTAATTACATTTTTTTTTTATTGCTATTAAACAAAATGCATACATTTATTTTGAATTGACCATAGTTAAGCAAGTCCTGTACTTATGTTTCGATGAATATTGATTTTTTTTTTTTTTTTTTTTTGCAGCCCACTTAAGGTTAAACCTTGTTTGTTTGGCCAAAGTTAGGCTTTGAGTTTGACACCCTTGATCTAAATTGATTTTGTTATAACATTAACCTTATTTTATTATTTATTTTAGAAAATAAAGATTGTGTTTATTTTTATAATTTGTATTTAGAAAAGTTTATAGCATTTGTACTAAATCCCACAATTAAAAAATACTACTACTTTGAAAATGTTTTAATGTTGAGTGTGGTGAGTACAGCTATAAAGATATTTAAAGTGAGAAAGTATTATCTAAAAATTCATTTGTTTTGACATAAGCATATTCATTCTATTATCAATAAATTTTCTTTATAATTTTTATTTTAAAATTCAGTTCTTAAACTTTTGATTGCTGCGGCCCCTCCTTTATATGTCAGGATGACATCATGAACCTCCAAGATTTTGAAAATCCCTCCTAAACATAATATTCTTGATCAAAATACAAATTCTAGTAGAGTTTCTTCATTGGAGACTATTTAGTAACTTAATCTAGTATGGAACATCTTTTAACTTTTCCATTAGTCCTTTCAGAGTCTGTAAAAGAGAAATCTAAATGTTACATGGGAGAATCTGTGGACCCCCTAGAAAAGTGCTGTCGACCCCCAGGGGTCTGTGGACCACAGTTTAAGAACTGCTGCAATAACCGACTATTGTAAAATATAAGCTTACAAATTAAATTATACAATTTGTAATACTATATTTTTCAAATCAAAGCCACACTTCAAATTCTCATCTCATTTTTATGAAAAAATAGTGTAAAATGGTTTATTAGTATCAGATACTTATGAAATCAAAAAAATTAATAAGAAGTAAATAGTTAATATTGTTACCAGTATTAAAAACTTTTAAGTACATTAATGAACCTGTGATTGCTCCCAATGTCATTGTCATGTTCAATTTCCCCTATCCAATTAAATTTCTCTGCCTCTGATTCTAAGACATATTTGATTTGCAGCAGCATTGTCATGGGAAAAAGAGTGACTTAAATTCGAATAAGTACAATAATTATAAAACTTAAAATTTTGACTTATCTTCATTTTGAGTAAGTTTGTTATTCTTTAGTTTAACTCGTATTCCTTTGTAATACTTATGCTGAATTCTTATTGTATATTGTTTTTATAGACTTAATTCAAAGATTGAACCAGTTGGCTCTTGCTGTACATTAGTCGCTGAAGAAATTTTGAATTCTAATCCTGCAATTATGGATCCACAAATTGCAATGCTCCTTTATGGTGAGTGTCTTATATCTGAAATGCTGAAAAATTAGCTTATTTACAATCAATAAATGTTAGTGATTTTAATTTTCCAATAGTTCTCATTAAAATTTCTGGTATTAAGCATAATTTAATTAAGTGGGTATTGCTCTGAATTTATATACTTTTGTAGTTAAGCTTTCAAGGTAATAAAATTATGATATTTCATTGTCTTTATTTCCCAATGTAAAAAATTATATTTTTATCTGTAAAGTTAGAATTCTTTTATTTTCCACTGCAGGAACTATAGTTCTTGATACCATTTGCTTAAATGAGACTGCACAGAGAGTAACCGAGAAGGATAGGAAAATGGTAGAAAAATTGGAGACTTATCTTTCTGGAATCAGTAGAAATGAAGTATTTGATACTTTGCAGAAGGTTAAATTTGATGTATCTAGTAAGTTAAAATGATATTTTTTAAAAAGTATAAGTTTAAATAATAATTTTAAATCTTGTCTTAATTTATAAATTTGGTATTAATACATTATAAATTTTCTTCTAAAATGTATATTAGTGAAATTTTTTTTTAGATAATCTTATTTTAGTTGTGAGTAACAAATGAGGGTTAAAGGGAACTAAAGTTAGTGTGATTCTTCTGAAGTTTTTATTTGCTGTTTAAGGAGAAAGACATACATGTGAAAAAAAACATTGAAGATCTATTTTAAAGCATCTGAGATCCCCCCCCCCTTTTTTCCTCTTGAATTATTATAAGTAGTATGTGGTGGTGAATTTTTACTATGTCCATCTTTTCATTGAGCTTCTAGGTTCATTATTGTAAATGTTCTGAGGTACATTCCAAGTATTGGTTTGATATGAAAAGGATTACTTCATTGTATGTTTTATTTTGTGTATTTGTAATGAAATAAAGATACTCTAATTTATTATCATACTTTTGATTTTGTTTTTATGGGATAAAATGGATGGTGAAAATGTATTAAAAGAAAGGAATTTCATATGGGTGCCTGACACATGGTTAAATATTATATTTGTCATATTAGTTTTGTTCAATGTTCAGGTTATTTTACTTAATAAAAATATTTTCCCATGAAATATTAAAATAGCTGAATATTTTGTATTACTGTGTTGTAAAAGAATTCTTTTTTCTTTAATATTTAAATATTTTTCCTATATTTTTTTTTAAATAACTATTTTAAATATTTGCTTTTGTTTTGACTGAAATTACTAGTTTTTTACTGCATGAAATGTTTTTTAACTATAATAATCCAAATAACACTGAAATGTTGACTAAAAATGTTCAGTTCTGTTTAAATAATTTTAAAAAATTTCAATTCATTTTTGCTATGTTTTATTTTAAATAATAATTATAAAATCTAGTCTTACACTATTAAAATTCGAAGGTAAACAAACGTATCTATCTATCTATGTATGTATGTGTGTCTATCTTCTCACGAACAGCACCACGCAGAAAGTCGCGGAAGGTACCAAAAGATCGGGAATTTTCCGGGGAAGCCGCATTGCCTATTTATATCCCGATGTTGTAATTAGTTAAAAAGATATTAATTAAAAACCTTAAAACGCCTAATTGTTTTACTCCTGCCGGTTGTTTACTTGGCGGAACTTCCCTTCCGTTTCGGCCGAGCGGTAATCTTACGTTTTCCACCATATTAAAATTGTCATCTAATTTTCGGTGTCGAAATGAGACAAAAAATAATTACAGAATCGGAAAGATCATTTATTTCGCCACGACACAGTATAATTTTTTTTGTAAAATAACAATATTTTCTATTTTTTTCGAATTTTTTAAAATAGTGTTAAAACAGATGCGTTTTTATGAAAATTATTTCTAAATCGTTGGGTATGAATTACTTTTCGTGTTATTAAATCGATATTCTACACTAATGAACTTCAAGCCTTTTTCTTTTAGATCCATTCATTTAAAAAATAAAATGCCCCAAACTTTTTTTTTAAAGAATTTTTAAAAAGTAGTCTTAATTTTTACTTCACATTGAATAACTTCGTCATTTATGAAGATAATCTCACAAAACCTTTTTCCGTGTGTACAGTAATATTATCCGTAACATATACGAAGATTGAAAAAATTGCTTCAAAATTACGGATTTTAAAGGGAAATCAGTAACTTTGGCGAGTAAAAAAAAAAAAATGCGAGTGAAAAAATTACTTTTTTGTCCTCCCATTCATTATTATTGCCTATTTTCATTTCTCGCTACGGTTCCCAGTAGCACAGTCGGTAGCGCTTCACTTCTCTCATTTACACCGTAAAGCAGATCGTGTCTTTGCGAGTTCGAATCGTGGATCATCTCTTTTTTTTTCATTTCTGCTAATTTTTCCCATGTAAATTAATTTTACTGATAAATACTTATTTTAACATGATCCTCTGTTATTTTAATGTACTTTTCATTTTTTTTTTTTTTTTTTTTGCCTTCAGAAAGGTTTTTTTCTGATTTTTAATCATTCAAAGTAATTTCTATCTTTTTCAACAATTCGATTTTGTTCATTTCTGCTTATTTTTCCCACCCGTAAATTAATTCTCTCTTCTTCAATGATTGAATTCACTTGCTGCATCCCCACTGATCTGAAATTTACTTCATTTTCAGTGCTGCCATTATGTAAGCAAATGGTATGTCACAATTAATTGCTAAATGAGCATTTTTAATCAATTTTATTAAAAATAATTAATAAGTTAGTTTTGTATAATATAATTTTTTTCGCAGATACGTGTTTAAATAATTTTAACACAGAGTGGAATGAAAAACTATAAAATTAAAATTAAAAAAATTAGATGTTTTTATCAAATAGTATTTTTTTCTTTTTGAATGTTTTTTTCAGTGAATGTTAGCATATAACTATGTTTTGCCCCAAAAGCGGATTTTTAACACTTATATATGTTTAATCAAACATCCAAACGTTTCAAGAGCTATCTGTAGAATTTTTTTTATTAGTATTTATTGATAATGGATTTAAATTAATATATTTTTTAAAATTAAAATGCATTCAATGCATTTCTGAGATTCATTTAAAATATTTATTAGTATCGAAATTTTTGTTCTCTTTCATAAAACTTATAGTTTACTTTAAAATAATGTGTAATTGCATGAAACTTTTTTCCCCGTGTCGAATATTTCAAAAAATTCTCACAATTTTACTTCAAAAATTAAAATAGTAATGAAATTTTGTAATTTGAAAAATTTATACTTTCTGTTCTTTTTTCAGCATACAACTATTTTTAAAAATGCTACAGTTTCGTTTCCGGGAATAAACTATCTTTCTTTAAAGAATTTTATAGAAAAAAAACAACTTTTTTTTTTACAAAACAATGCTGTTTTGCATATTTTATGATTTTTTCTCATATGAATCAATATCGTTGCGCTTATATAAAAATGATTTTTAAAACTTTCTGAATCAGTGATTTAAAAAATAAAAAGCCGAAAACCTATTTGAACGAATTTTAATAAAACACTCAAAATACTTAAATCAATCATTTAATAAATTCTTCATTCGTAAAGATAATTGCATGCAACTATTTTTCCGTGTGTCGAACATTTCAAAAAATCCTCACAATTTTACTTCAAGATTTAAAATAGTAGTGAAATTTTGTAATTTTAAAAATTTCTACTTCTCTGTCTTTTTTCAACATACAACTATTTTTAAAAAAGCTACATTTCGTTTCCGGGGCCTAAAAAATTGCAACGAAAGAATTGAAATGTGAGGGATTTTTAAAAAGTCGCACTGTTCACCTACTCCAGAGTTTTTTGGCGACGGACTTAGAAATTTTCAATTTAAAACTTTTAGAATCAGTGATTTTAAAAAAAAAAGCCAAAAACTTTTTGGAACAAATTTTAATAAAACACTCAAAATACTTAAATCAATCATTTAATAATTTCTTCTTTTATAAAGGTAATTGCATGAAACCTTTTTCCTCCATGTCGAATATTTCAAAAAATTCTCACAATTTTACTTCAAAAATTAAAATAGTAGTGAAATTTTGTATGAAAAATTTATACTTCCTTTTTTTCAGCACACAACTATTTTTAAAAAGGCTACAGTTTCGTTTCCGGGAAAAAACTATTTTTCTTTAAAAAATTTTATAGAAAAAAAACTTTTTTTTTTTTTACAAAACAATGCTGTTTTGCATATTTTATGATTTTTTCTCTTCCCGTGTGTCGATTTCGCTTAATAATTACGGATTTTAAAGATTTCTTTTTGTGATTTTAATAAAATAAAGTTTTTGCGAGAAATAATACAAGCATTATTTTTGTAACCTTTTTTCTTTAAAAATTATTGTTGTTTCCAATCAATTGTGAAAACTTGGAATTTTCAATTAAAAATTGAGCCCTCAAAAATAATGAAAGCTTTAAAGACATTCTAAAGGCTTTGCGCATGCGCTAGAATCATTATTATTTTTTTTTTCTCCCTCTGTTTAACGCTCAGTGGCCAAGGTCAAACTTGCTGTTCTTGGCAAAAGTGAATGAGTGGAATAAAAAATACTGTAAAAAAAATATAATTCTGAAACATATATTAGTCACACACACAATATTATTTTCTTTTTGAATGATTTTGTGCAGTGAATGTAAATAAATTTCCAGGCTTTTTCATTCTTATATATTTTTAATCTAACATTCAAAAACAACGAAATGAAAAAATGAATAGTCCTTTCGATAATTAACGGTGAGAATTTTTGTATTTATTTTTTTAGAAAATGGATTTAAAATAATAGATATTTTACGAAACTAAAGCAATATTTAATTTTTTTTATTATTATTTATAGATAATGGAATTAAATTAATATTATTTTTTAAAATAAAAGGAATGTTTCTATTATTTACTTATTAAATTAATTATTTGTTAATAAAAAGTATATCGCCTATTATTTTGGATAAAAATACGTTCTAGAGACCTTTTTAAGCTAACTGTAAGTAGCGATTGATTGATTAATGAAAACCTGAAAATTATTTAATTATTTTAGATTCCTAGAAATTATCTATTATTAAAAAATGATGACTTTTTTTTACTCAAGCATCAAAATAGTTTTCTTTTTATTGTTTAAATTTATTATTTTTTTACTAAAGCAATATTGTTTTTGATATGTCATGAATAGAAACTTGAAGATAAATCTTATATCTGAGGGGAGAGTCAGGGGGAAAATAGTTCTACACTCAAAAAAGCCACTGTAACACCGTGCTGTAGAAAGAGAACTGAAACCTGTCTGACATTAATAAGATCTGGAAGATATATATTTTTTTTTTTAAAAAAAGGAAATTGTAGTGACGTTAATATAAAGGAATCACACATATACCAGGAGCTTTGATAAAGGAAGGTGAATTTCCATGGCAGTATGTTATGCATTCGAAACAAATTTTAATAAAACACTCAAAATACTTAAAACAATCATTTAATAATTTCTTCTTTTATAAAGATAATTGCATGACACATTTTTCCCATGTGTCGAATATTTCAAAAAATCCTCACAATTTTACTTCAATATTTAAAATAGTAGTGAAATTTTGAAATTTGGAAAATTTCTACTTTTTTTGTCTTTTTTCAACATACAACTATATTTAAAAAGGCTACATTTCACCCTGTTTGCCTATTCGAGAATTTTGGTGACGGACCTCGAAATTTTCAACTATTCTCAAGTGACGAGGACGACACCTGAGCTTTCACCCATCTTTAATAATTACCACACCACACCAACGCAAGAACAAATTTCGAAAAAGGGAGTTTTTATGACATAGTTAAAGAAATCACTCAGATCGCGCACACACACACACACACACAAGTGCTATCGGCCTGAGGGAAACACGAAATTTCCATGGGATAAGTTATTCACTCTGTAAAACGAAAGAATTGGAAAGTGAGTGGTGATTTTTAAATTCGCACTGTTGCCTATTCGAGGTATTGGTGACAGACTTGAAATTTCAACCATGCTCAAGTGCTATCGGCCTGAGGGAAACACGAAATTTCCATGAGGGTGAAGTTATTCACTCGGTAAAAGCCTGTGCAACGCCGGGCTAAGCGGAGAGGAAAGAAACAAAGAAATCAAAGTAATTTCGGAAAATAATATTGGAAGTGCTGAATTTGTGAAGATTGAGTGAATATTAACGCCCCACTGTTCAGCTACACAAGGCCTTTTGGGGACGGTCCACGTAATTTTGAACCATGGTCAAGTGACGCGGACGACACCTGAGCTGGCACCCCCTCTCCTAACTACCACACCACAGGAGGACGTTTGAGCTCTCGACAGATTTTACGTGCATCGCTCCCCTACACTGCGGGTCTTCAGTGGTATTAGGATCAAGAATTTGTGAAGAGAAGGGAAAATGTTAAGCGACAAAACCATGACACGCACTCACGGGACATGCACTCACATCGTACGCGTGAAACCCCACAAAAGTGTTGGCGTTAGAATAAAAGGAGGAAATTAACATGGGGATTAAGTTATACCCTCGGTATAAGCCCGTGCAACGCCGGGCCATGAAAGCTAGTTATTCATTATATTTTGTGAAAGTGATTGAATTATTTATGTATTGATGCTAGATTCTCTCCTTTGGAATCTTTCTGTATAATTTAAGTAATTGTTTTACATTTTAAATAATTGTATATTTCTTATTTCTATCCCAGTTTTATTTTAAAGTTAATTAAAATTAATTTTAAGTGTCACATTTTACAAAATCTTGGATAATTAGAAAAGATTGTAAGCAAACGTTTTTGTTTTATTTTTACTTTAAATTTTAATATTTCTACTACCTATTACATTAAAATGTATTTGTTTTAAATACAGATTATTAAATTGTTTTTCTTTTTTTCCTCTAGAATTAACTCCAGTGCAGTTATTGTACAAGGATACAAAATTAATCTCTGACAATTCAACATCTATTGCTTTAGTTTCATTTCCTACTCTCATTCAGGTATTTTTTTAAAATCTAATACTATCCCCATACAAACAAATACTTGTTAAATATTTTGTTTAACTCTTACTATGGTGTACTTTTTAGGATGTTCTGCAAGAAGCGTCTTTTCTTGATGCTCTTGATGATATGGCCTCCTCTAAAAATCTCAATTCAATCATAATACTCGGACTGAAAGTGGCTGAGGGTCAGTCTGTTGTTCGAAGACAGATTGCTGTGTATGACAGAAATCCTTCTTCTTTGGAAAAGGTAAAATGATGTACTTTTCTTCTTTGGGGATGGAATGCTAGGATTATTTACATAGTATATTTTATAAAATGTAATAAAATTTTGCTTAAGGCAGTTTTTTTTTTTTTAGAATTAGCATTCAGAAATAAATTCTCAATTTATTTCTCAATGCTAAATTTATTGTATTGTTAATTGAATTATTTGCTTTTTAAATTTTCTCTAAATAAACATACAAATCACAAGATTAACTATTATAATTCGATTTATAATTATTTTATAGTTTTAAATTTATTACTACTCACTGCAGGGAAAGTAATAAAAATTTCTTTGAACAAACATTTATTGTTATTGTCAAATAAAAATTATTCACTACTTTTGCATATTGAAGAATTCGGAAAATGAGTTACTGATAACAGTTGAAAAATAGGCATGTCCTCTTTTATATTTATTTCTAGCTGGTAAACCTGTTATTCGCATAGGTGAATTGAAAAATTAAACAATACAGATTGAAGCATAAAGAAGTTTTTAATGAGTTAATTTTACGTGAATTGCAAACTAAACAAAAGAAAAAAAGCTTTTTGCATATCTCAGCTGAACAAAAAAAACATATTTGTTAAATTTTAAGTCTAAAGGTCTAATAGCTGATAAAAAGGATTTTTTTTAATTATTTATAACACTCTGTAACTCTCTTGTGGGTTGATTTTTGAAAACACCTTCCTGAGCTAATCTCTGCTCAGCTAAAATGACACATTGTTACAAATTTTGTGTAATGAACACTTAAAATAGTGTAAATAATTTATATCTGGATGTGTAATATGTTAATATTACTTACTGTTGTATTTATTTTATGTAAAAACTATAATATTTGCAAGCAGCACCGTTCCTTACATGATAATGGTGATTCAATGGAAATATAGCGAAATGTTGGTGATAGAGCCAAGTTGGCATCATTTTTGGAGACCACGTTGGCAACTTGGCAATTGATTGAATAGTGCACATGTTATTTTGCTGTAGCGCGACCTGGTGGGGAGCTGCAACAAAGAGGACAGCACAAAAACCTTCCCAAAAAAATACATATGCATGCCTATTTTTATAGTGATTGGTTGAACGGTGTTGGAGTGAAGCAATTTCATATGTACAAAGATCCATTTATGTATATATATATTGATAGATAGATATAGATTTACTATTTATATTATTTAATTTTTTATAGATATCCAAGTATCTTCAAAAGTTGGATAATCCTAGTCTAGCTCTGAGACAATTACCCCTCTGTGGTTTTCCTCTGATGCTATTTGAACAAGGAAATACTGCTTTGACTCGAAAATTTGTACTGCCTGCAATGCAGAATTATTTAAAATTTGATCAGTCAGGTACAAATTAATAGTATTTCTAAAATGTAAGACTTTAATACATGTTATTGTTAATGAACCATGAATGTGTAACTTCTGTAAAAGACCAATATGCACATTAAATATATGTATACTAACAAACATTTTTGTGATTTTTATTTGGATTGTTTTATGTTTTAGTTGTATTTGATAAAATAATGAATCACTTTCACCATGTGTAAAATATCCAAATTTATAAATGTAAATATAAATTACAAACACAGCTGTATGTTTATATGTAATCCTGAATGGCAATGCTTACTTTTTAAAACTTGATAAATTCTAAATAATGATATTCTGTTTTAAACAAGAAGAAACGATCTCAAGTGTATAACAAATTTAAAACGCATATTTTTCTGTTTAAACAATTAAAATGATATAATTTCCATGTATTAATACAATCTAAGAACAGAGTAAATTGTGAAAGGAATAGTGCTTCATGTCTTAGAAATATTAGTGGTTCTCCATAGCATGTAGCTTGAATAAGATACAAAGAAATGGAGATCATAGATATACTTTTAATTATAAAAAAAATAACACTTAATGTACATTTAATTTCATACAGTAAAGTTAGAGAAATAAATCACACCTTTGAATACACTAAATATTTAGAGTTTAAAAGTTCTAAACTAAGGTTGCCTTTTATTATGGAAGAAGACATTGTGTCCATTACATTTCCTATTTACAGTAATTATGGTCCAATCCTCAAGGTTGTAAAGTTACAAGGTAAGAAGCTCTGAAAATATAATCCATACAGTTAAAGTTAGAAGTGTAGGAAACTATTCGCAATATCTCAGATTCTATTTGATTCAATTCTAATTTTAAAATTTTGAAACTCCACAGTATTTGTCTTTAATAACACATAAAGCAATTATTGTTTAACAAAGAATTGTAATATTATTACATACACCATACAAACATAATACTATTTTTAAGGAAAGCACATGAACTTTTTATTATCAATTTAAAGTATTGTATATTTGTCTGTTATCTAACATAATTATCAAAATATTATTGACATCTGTATTTTTTTTAAACTTAACAATATGTGTAAACATCGAATTGATTTTAAAGGCAGTGGATTTAAACAAAATTTATAGGAATAAAATTTCTTTGAATCGTGTATTTTAGAGATGAAGACCTGCAATTCAATAAAATTTCTAAATTTGTTCTTTAATTTTCAGTGGTATTTGTTTAATTTGTTCACTGATTGTAAATTATATTGGAAAAATTAGGTTTTAATCAAAAGTATTTTATGATGTCCACATTAATGCTTATGATTTGCCATGACCACATTTTATGCTTATGATTATTGCATTAATGTAATTTATACATTAACTTCTATTTTAACTTGTATACATTTTTGCTGTCTTAAGAGTCTGAGAAATTGAACAATTGGTTCTAAACTAATATGCATTGTTTAAAAGAAACAAGATGCATTTCAAATAAATTGATTGCTATTTATTAAATTTTTAAAAACCTTAATGCTACATTTAAAATTTTTAAAAATCCGTTTTTGTTGCAGTCAGATTTACTGTATCAGTTATGTAACGAAGGAAATTTTGTCCTTTCAAGTAAACTAAAAAATTAATTTGAATCAAAACAATTTATTATATGTTTACAATATTCTAAATTTTGTTTATTTTTATTTAGAAATTATGCTTATTTCATAAAATTATGCAGGTGTGTGATTTTCGGATAAATTTTTCCATCATTCACATTCATAGTAGATAAGTTTTTTTTGTCATTCCCTATTTTCTTCGAAATAAAGATGAAAAGTTGTATAGTCAAAGGAATTATTATACCAGAGTTCAAGCATTTCTGAATTAGAACATAATTATTAATTTTTACTGTTGAACTGAGTGGTAACCAATATTTGTTTTACACAAAAATTAATTCTTTGTACTCTTGAAAAGGAAAAGAAGATTGTGTGTACAATTAGCTTGGGGGTCTAAATTTAGAGCTCAACAAGATCAATTCAATTATATATTGAGAAAATGAGAGTTTGTGTAATAAAATGTTAAGAAATTGACAAGTGACATAAATTGATAAAAACTATAACTGAGAATTAAATTGTTTAGTTAACATTTTTGTAATAACCATTTTAAAATATTTTTGAAAAACACAGTATGTTAATAAGTATAATTTTCTGTTGAAGAAACATTAGAAATTATGTTTAAAATTGGTTCTCAGTTTTGAACATTGTATAGTTTTCAGCTTTTATGAAAAACAATACATGCATGAATATGAAGAAAAGTTGTTTCTTTTAACACTGGCCTGTATAAATCCTTAGAATAATTTAGCTGTGTTTATTGAAATGTGTATCTGTAATTTTTTTAGTTCTATTTATAACTGCCTGGAGCTGCTAAAATTGATTTGAGAAAAATAAAACCATTTTATTGTATGAAAATTGTTTAAAATTATAATTAATTAAATGCGTATTTTCGAATTAATGTTATTTATTTTGTATTTAACAAATAAAACTTTTTCACGCATGCTGAAATTTACATTTAGGCTTTTTATTTATTTATATGCTGCTGATGTACATTGTAGTAGCTAATAGGCATATTGAATATAAAATTAGTTTCATTGATCAGAAACATAAAAAGTACTGGTTTCTGTTTGAACTTTTGTGATATATTGTGCTTTCACTATTTAAATTTCCACATTTTTACTATGTCAAAATAAAAAGTGCTTGTAGAAATTTTGATGACTTATTGCTGTTACCTTGAGTGTATTAATATAAGGTTCCATAAAAAAACCATCTTATGTTTAATTTTCTTAACATATTGAAGGGAAGAATCTACAATGTTTTGAGGTAGAATTGCTGATATTTTGTAATTTCAGTGTTCTTTTATAAAATTTTCGATTTTTTTTTTAAATGTTGTTCAGATATATTTGTTAGCATAACCATTATTTTAAACATTTTTATTATTATCCTGATAATAATTTGCTGCTTAGAAATTAAGTTTTATGTACAAATACTTTGTTTTCCTCTCATAAGCTTCAAGTACTTCTGTTAAAATCGGGAACATAATTTTGGGTAATTTATCCAAATGTAAAATATGCTTCAAATTACTGTTTTAGTCTCATTTAAAAGAATGCATTTTTTTTTTTTTTTTTCATTTTGAAGGGTTTTTGTTATACATAAAATAGATAATTTTATGAAGAATTATTTTAAAAAATTAATCTGTTTCAAAGTTTTTAACTCTATATATATCTTGTAAAGGTTCCTTTTTGACTTTTTAAAAAAACTTTTTAGCAGTTACTATAAAAAAAGTAAGGTACTTTTACATATTAACCCCATACCAGCAATTTATCTTAATAATAACTGCTTTCTAGAGATTAATCATCAAGTGTTTTATAACTAATGGTAACATATTTGGTACTATACTAAGAACAATTGCTAAAAATTGTTCAGATTTCCCATCGCCTTAAGGTTGATACATAAGTACCAATAAAGGAGTATGCAATTTCATCAAATTAAATTAAACTGATTAGTTATGAATTATTTCAGAGGTAGTGATTTGATCTTGTTTTATTGTAATAAATTACTTGAATTTTAAATGAACAAAATGCATTAAATTTTTTTTAAGAACCGCTTTTTCCTCTAGGCTTAAAATTTTCATTATTATGATTTTTCAACCCTAAGTAAAGATAAGTATGTAGCTTATAACTGATATTTTACTTTGAAATACATGTTCTTTATAATTAAAAGTTCTTCAGACCAGAGTCTTTTGAAATCTTAATTTTATTTACTTTTTCAGTGAAAAAATCAGGTAATGCATTTGAAATTCCATGCTCCTTTTGATAAGTTTTAGTATTAGACACTAAGTGGGTATTGTTTTAGGTAGGTATTGTTTAGGTATTGTTATTTGTATACTGCTAAATTCACATGAGGCAATAACAAACACACATAGATTTAAACACTAATTGTCATTTAACTGATCTGAATGAGAATTTCCCCTCAAACCTCTTCTTTTTGAAGAACATTTCTTTAACAAATTATAAATTTTGAGTTTGCTAACCAATTAGAAAGTAAGCAATGGACATTTTGTCTAGCAATACAAAATTTTGAAAATTTACATTCTAGGAAATTGTGCTTCTAAAAAAATCAAGATTTTAAATATAATCTAAAAACTACAAAGTATTTAGGGTGTAAATATGCACCATTTGATTGTTGTTTCTTGTCAAATGCTTTTGGGGGGGGGGGTATTAATGGATAAAATGTCAATAGGTTGAAAAATTGATCAAAACATTTTTGCCAATTCACTGCGGCCAATAAATCCTTCATTTTTAATAAGTATGTAGATGATCAGAAAGTACTTTATATTTCTTTGATTTGCTTATGTTAATTGATAACAAGCATTTAATTTGTATAAATCTAACTCAAGAAACATTCATAATTGTTTATGCTTGTGTTTTTTTTTCTTAATATTTGACAAATTATTTTTCTTATATTCTTTAATTGTCGTATTCTTGTATTTATATATTTTTCTTAACATTGATATATTTATAAAATATTAAGTTAAATCAAGTGTTAAAATATCTTTCAGATTAATTGAAATTTTATTCTTTTCAGATAATTCAAAATTGATTAATTCCCACAATAATTGGTAAGTATTTTGAATATTTTAGAAGTATTCTCTCTCTATATATATGTATGTATATAATGCAATATCAAATTTAGAATGGGAAAAGGGAACATTCATAATAACTTCTGCAATTTTCATTGTAGCCAAGCAAAATTTGTATCATTAATGATAGCTGAATAGAAACTAAATACTGAGTTATTGATCTGGAGACTTGGGAAATAAAAAAAATCAGGGAAATAATAAATATAATTTCATGAAACATTTTTATATGAAATGTGAAGAAAAATTGTCATTTAAATCTATATAGTAATACTAACAAATATATTTATTTTTTAAAATTCAAAATTAATGTAACTATTTAGTGCTTGCTTTATTTCAACAGAATTGTTTATTTTGCTAAAATTATTTTTATAGCCCTAAATATTTAAATATCTTTTTGATAGTGTGTATATATGAGTGTCACACACATATATACATAGTTTTAAGCTAAATTTAGTGCCCAAAATTGATATGCTTCATTTCAAAAGTTTTAATTTTATGTACTAAAATTGCAGCAGATGTCAATTACTTGCTGTTTCTTTATATGCAAGATGTTTATTGTATTTATTAAAATAAAGCTGTCTGGTTGGAACAGCCTTAGTGGCACTACTGATTAACAATATTTTAGAGAGTGACAATGGCTAGGTTCAGTAAAATGTACATTTATTAAGGGAAATTTCTTACAAGGGAGGGCTAAAAGTTAATAAAGATTAATGAAATCATCGTCAAAAATAACTCATTGGATTCCACAAGGCATCTGTCCTGTCAACATCGTCTTGTCATCCTTCTCTCCTTTGCTGAGCTATGGTCACCTTTCCTGTCTTTTTTCACTCTATCATCTTATTGGTCCATGGTTCCTGCATTATCCTTGAAATGCCTTGTCAGCTATGTCAGGCTCTCTTCACATTATGTCAAGGGGAAATATAGGATAGGGTGGATACGACATTGTGCAAATCCATTCCTAACCATATTGTCTTAGCTGACATTTTGCAGACATTAGTAGCTGAGTGGTCATGACAGGCATTGTTTCTGTTAAGTCATGGCTTTGAGTTCTAGTCTCACTAACTACCTACTTTGCAAAAGAGTTGATGCAGGTTTAGTCTGTCAATGCTCTAAGTCCTAATGTTAGTATAATATGAAAGTTTGGAGAGTTGAGGGCTAGTTCAGGTATCATCCTTGTCATTTGACAATGGTTTAATATCATTAGCTGGTCATCATTGGCGATCATGTTGCTTCACTTTGTTAATTAACAAGCAGTCAATCAAGCTGACATACCTCTTTTTGTACACAATAGATATGTTCCTTAAAAAATTGTGTAAAAAAATACATGTGTGGCGTATGATAAATTTGGAAGTATATTCCACAGCTTTAAAAAAGATATGTTCCTTAAAAAATTGTGTAAAAAAATACATGTGTGGCATATGATAAATTTGGAAGTATGTTCCACAGCTTTAAAAAAAATCATGCAAAATGAAAAAACTCTAAATATTTTCCCAAAAATCTTTGCAAAAAAAAATAATTAAATCCATGTTACATATTTGTGAAAATAAAACAATTTATTTTTATTAAAAATTTTAAGTAGTGTACTGTGAAGTTTTAGTCTATAAGTACATACAACATATAAAAATTCAAGCGTGAAATTAGGGATAAAATTATTAACTACCACAACTATTCATCGCTGCTTAATAACAAGTGTGCATGTTTATTACAAACTGGATCGAAAATGCTATCATCGGTCATGTCTAGTTCAACTGTCAATTTTGATTTAAATAAGGAATTTTGTTCATTATTAATGGCATCTGTTGGTTTTTGTTTTCTTCAGTGAATTGCAGTTTCATGACTCGAAACCTGAACCTGATCTGTAGGATGCCTTTTTGGCCTCACCGATTTTCAGTCACTTAGATCTTGGCCCCACTGAAACTACGATTCTTACAATAGTACTTTTTAATAGTAAAAAATTATCATCAACACTAATTATGCTGGAAATTTCATCAGCAAATTAAAAAAAAACTTTAAGCATCAACTTTTATAATGTTATTGAAATTATTTATTGCATCTGAGTAATTTGACATAAAATACAATTATACTGAAGTAACATACAATAAGTGCAACAAAATAAAAAAGTTAGTATAAAATTTGGGTATTCCTCTAGAATACAAAGTAAAAAACACATGAAATAGACCAAGTTTAATTAAATTAACTATATGAAATTAATTAATAAATTGTTAGTGTCACTTTCAAGTTATATATATATTATTAACAATGGTCAGTAACAATGAAAATTTATGGAATCTATTAAAGGCTTTTCTTTTCCCTTTTTTTTTTTTTAACACCTGTACAGTTGTGTGATTTTTTTTAATTACATTGATAAATGTTGCCTTGGATTTAATTCTATAAAATTCATAATTATTATTATGATATATAAACGTAAAAAGTATTCTTGAAAATTATGATCTATAATTATTACTCAAGAAAAATATTTTTTGTTTTATGATCTTTTAAGTTGTTTACAATTTGGTGACTTTGCTTTTCATACAACAAGTTAATAAATTGCAAGTTCATTTATGAAATAAGTTTAATAGCTTCTTGGGGGAGTCTTTTTTTTTATAAAAAAAATTAACCATTTGTGACTTTATTTTATATGTTACTGAATTTTTTCTCTGATTGTTAAAATATATTTGATTCATGCAATATTTGTTATTAAATATACCCTAAAATCTGGCATATAAAGCACACCTAACTTTCAAGCTGCAATTTTTAATTTTTAGGTATATTTGCAGTATAATGTGCATGCCTCATTTAGGAAGAAATCTGAAATGTGTTCATGCAATTCTTTTATGTATCGATGTTGTTTATTTGAGGTGTTATACTAACCTTTAGAAAAAAATGGTACACGTCTAGAACTACAACCCTTTAAGTTCGCATTAAGAATGTCTTTTCTTCTAAATAAACAGTTTTTCGGCCAAACAGAATTCTAATTTTCAAATGCACATTTCTTTATTTTTATTTTTAAAGCTCATTTTTATATTTGGTGTATAATGTATACCCGTAAATTTGGATCTTTTTTTGTGCTAAAAGTGTGGGTTATATGCCTGATTTTATGGTAATCATCAAAATTTGATTAGCCTTAAATAAATTGTAAATTTTTGTTTCAAATTATCATTTTTAGAAAAAGTTCTTATTTTATGAATGTGCTTTATCCTTGAATATTTGATTTATGTTTCTGTTTTTTATCTTTTTCTGTGGATATAGGTTAATCAATGCAATTAATATTTTAAAATATTGTTTTATACTTTCGTTTTATGTAAGAAAATTTACTTACTTTTTGTATTTATAAATATGACATCTTTTGAAAAATTATTTTTGTAGCCTATATGTATATTTTTCCTTTGTAAGTGTAATCTGATACATGTTTATTTTCACATTTACCTTTTTATTTCATTTAGCTTTGATTCAGCAATCATGTGCAATATTACACATTATGAAAAGTATGATATCTTTCAACATGGCTAGGTTTACTTTTGTTATGTAGCATCATGAATACCCCCACATTATGAGAATGAGTGATTAAATTTTAAGTTTGAGTTTTCAAAGAATTTAATTTTTACTACTTTGTTGTGTGCTATTATAACACCAAGAAATGAAATGCTAGTTCAACAATTAAATTTGCCCTTTTTTTTCTTTTCTTTTTTGGTCATACAGTGAAAATGAAATCTCTAAGAATACAGATGCTGTGGACAGTTATGAAATTGAAGAATTTCCTGATGAGATTATTCCAACATATCAGGCAGAACCTGTTGATTTTCCTGACAGCCCTGATCATTCAAGACTTCTTGAAATTTCAGTTCAAGTAAGTCTTTCTGAGAACAGTAAAAAACTTACAAGTGTATATATACTTAATAATAGGGTGTGATACTTTTTTTTTATATTGTAAGGTTTTTTACTGGTGTAAAATTTTATTTTAAATTTTTCTGAAATCAGAAAAATGTCCCCAACTAATGTAATATTACCAAGTAATGTATTCCAATTTTGGTATAAGCTTGACTGGAGCCATGCCATCTTTCATGATTGACAGTATATTACACATGTACCAGTCTCTCTTGCAAAAATATTAATGCTCATTTTCTTTTTTAGAGTCCAGGGCAAGTGTGCTTGATATCTGAAGATGATCTTGAATTAAAAAAGGGCAAGTTACTTTCTTTATATTTTTCAAAGCTTACTTTCTCTTAAATATTTAAAACAGATTTTGCTTAACGAAATATGTTTTTAATGTGATGTTTTCAGATTTATTTACAGGTTAATTTATTTAGTTTTGCCTTTTTTTTTTAATTATTAGTTTCAATTTAAATATTTTTGTTTTAAAACTAAAAAATATTAAGTTTTAAAAATATTATGTTCTTTATTTCAGAGGTTTAGAGAAAGCAAAATGTTTTATTTTCAAATTTTGCATTGTTAGAATTTAATGATTTTTTTTCTCTTCATGAACAAAAGCAAAAATACTGTGTGATTTACTTCATTCTGCTAGAATATTTGTCAAAATCATTTTCTATTTGTAATCTAAAAGAGGCAAATTTTTCATGTAATATTGAATTATTAACATACATAATTTTTATATATCCATCTAAACTAATAAAAAAATGAAATTTTTCTGAATTTTTCAATTAATAGTTTTTAGCATATATAAATTTTTAATCTCTTATTTAAAATTTGTTCATTTCAGTTAATCTTAATACACTCATGTCCATAAATTAAGGATAATGAAGTTCAGGCAAAGAAAGACAGAAGCAAAACAAATTTGACTTATTTGTAAAGTCCATTTATTAAACAAAAGGTAAAGAGCAAAAAAGATGCTATATATTTGACTTAATTAATAAAAATTGTGATTTTTACTCCCTGGAGCAAATTTCAAAGAAGAACCTATTTACAAAAAACAGTATAACATGGTTAGTATGATGGTTAATACGGAGTATGTCTCCCGGACGATGCAATACAGGCCTTACAACGCCTACGCATGCTGAGTATCAAATTATCAATCTGATCTTGGGGAATATTACACCACCCATCAAGCAATGCCCTCTGAAGATCCGGTAGACAGGTGGGAGGGGGTTGACGGGCTGCAATTCGTCGGCCAAGCATATCCCACGTATGCTCTATTGGATTCAAGTCCAGTGAGTATGCTGGCCAATCCATACAGGTGATATCTTCCGATTGAAGGCATTCGTCTACAATGTTTGCACAATGAGGACGGGTGTTGTCATCCATAAACAGAAATTCAGCACCCATGGCGCCCCGAAACAAACGTACATGTTGTTCCAAAATGACATCCCGATAGATGTGGCCTGTCATCGTTACACTCTGAACATGCAGGTCAGTTCTGGAACCAAGAATAATTCCTCCCCAAACGAGCCATCCTGCACCACCGTAACGGTGTCGTTGAATTGTGTTCTCTTGGTGGTAACGGGTACCTGGCGCTCTCCATATGAAAGTCCGGCAAGAATCAGACTGCAAACTAAACCTGGACTCGTTGGAAAACATCACACAAGACCACTGTTGCAGTGTCCACAATGCATGCTCTCTACTTCAGGTTAATCGCAGGCGACAGTGAATTGCGGTAAGGGGAACACATCTGACAGCATATAGACCAATGTGCCCTAAGCGTCTGTATGCAGTCTCTCTTGAAACTATCGTACCTGTAGCTGAAGAGAGCTGATGAGATAGGTCTGATGCTGTGCTCCGTCTGTTTCTTTTGGCAGTAACTGCCAAATACCGGTCCTCATTCGGCGTTGTAGCTCGGGAGCGACCTGTGCTGTAACATCTACTCACATTACCATCATCTTGGAATCATTGCCAAAGCCTGGAGATGACACTCTGGGCGATTCCAAGTTTTTTGGATACTTCCAGCTGGGTACGTCCACATTCCAGTCGTCCGATAATTCTACCACGTAAAAAATCATCCAAAGGCTTCCTTTGTGCCATAACTATGCAATTATTGCACTGAAATTCTTTTAAAGCACTTGTGAACAATTTTACTTCTTTGCCACCATTCCTTATATACCCCTCTCTTACACTCTCATCATTGTGATATACTATCCACGCGATCTGGTGGTTTCCTGTAATTTGCATATTCTTCAAGATGTGTGTGATAATTCTACAGGTAAAATTTTTATTTTAGAGTTTAATTTCTGTGTGATTCTGAATTATCCTTAATTTATGGACATGAGTGTATAAGACCTTGATCAAAGCATTGTTTACTATAAAACTATGTACATACCATCTCTTAATTTTAAAAAACTATTCAATAATATTATCTGAATGGTTTTTTTCAATCAATATAAAAAAATTGAAATCAGCATGGGAAAAATATAAAAATTTTCATAGTAATATCCTTTTATTTGTGTAGTTTTTGAATTTTGTTATTTTGTAAAAAATTTATTTTTAAACTATTCATAATTAATATCTCATTTTTATATTTTAGTTTGTAAAGAATACCTAGCAGTCAATATGAAAAATAAATTTTATTTCATTGTATAATTTTTTTATAAAAATTTAACTAATATATATGCTAATAATTTGAAAGAAAGGTTTTTCTACATGGGAAAAATTATTATTTTTTTGTCCTTTACAGATGTTATGGTATCTGAAGGGACTGGTACTTTGAAGAGAATTGCCGTTAATCCCAAAGTTCTGGAGAGCCAATTCATTGAGGATGATCAGAGAAGTCTCTCCTCTCTCAGCAATAGGAGTGATGCTTTCTCTCAGTCTGAAGACATCATTTTGGATGATGATGCAGCCACAATTGAAGATCTGGATGACAATTCTGATTGTGATTCAGGTCAGAAGTTTATATGGTTTTCCATGCGAAAAATTTTACTTTTTTTTTAATAATAGCAGAGATATGTCATTTTGACTAATAGTAATATATGTTAACTTGTTATTTATAGCCAAAAGCAGGACATATTGATAAGTTAATCATTTTTGCCTTGTCTTGCAACTAATATTGAAATGTATTTTGTTATTGCTGTATGTCTTGTAGCTAAGTAACTGTAAATTATTCTTCCATATTCGACTGGTTAAAGAATAAGGACGGAATGCTTACTGCTCTCTTTGTCATCATGGCAATATCATCTGAGTTTATATTCTGATCAAATGCACACATGCCTCTCTTTGACTGAGTAATTTAAAAATTAGTTTCCGAAAACTTTTTTTTTTACAATTTTTCAAAACTACTCAAAATTTGATTTACACATAACTTCTTGATTTTTCAAAATGATTGCACAATTTTTTTTTCTGTTTGTCTGATTACATTTTCTGTGTTTGAACCGAAGATTAAAAAGTTTGCTCTAAAATTACAGAATTTTTCAATGACCATCCCAGAATCTTATCTGCCAGGCAATGATGCAAGCCTCAGTAACATCACAATAGCTATTAAGGGACGAAATCACATCATCTGGATTGAAAATATAGTCCCAGAAAAATAAAGGATTAAAAAACTATGAAATTGATCTGTTTTATTTAGGAGAGAATGTTGGGGATGTGTCACAGAACCTCGCTTCTCTCCACCAAGAAATGGTGCACCGTTTAAGATATCCCATGTAGCACCAGGAAAAGTTGTTAATTAGTTTAAAAATTTGAGTCATTAACAGTATTAATGCTTTAGTACTTATTAAGTTAAAAAGTCGATAAAGTATTTAATGAATATTAGACTACTGGGTATTTAAATTAAAAGTACAAAGAACACTTCTTTTGTATTTATTTTTATCAATGTTGTCAGTCATTTATTTTTTTTTTAACACAGAAATAGGAATTTAAAGTTATGAATTTTTAAAACAATATAATTTATAATTTTTCAATTCTTTATTTAAAGGTGAAATATTATCAATGGCTAAAAGTGTATTGGGCAATGTTTTTTAGATCAGAAAATGTTTAATTGTTTTCTGTTTTAAAAAGGATATAATGCAATTAAAATAAATGTTTTTTTTTATCCCAATGGGGCTGCATTTTAACAACTTAGCCTTTGCAGACACTACAAGTCCCCAAATGTTCAACCATTTCATGGTAACATCATCTAGTGGTAGCCTTGTTACCAAATTTGGGGTTTTGAATTTGTTTTTAATTCAAACTCTCATCAGATGCTAAATATTGCAGTGATTTAATTTTGCCAAGAGTACCAGAGCCAAATTGATACTCAAAGGATTTTTTTATATGCCTCAGAATAATATGGAATGCGTACCTTTGATTTTTGCATCCAGAAAATGTATCAACTACATCCGGAGTCTCACCCGCAACCTTAGGCATACGAAGTGAGCCTCTACGCCACCAGATCCAACAGACAAAAAAATTTATTGTGCTCTGTTGAACTGTGTTTTCAAACTTAAAATTTGTTCCTAATTTTCCTTTCCTCAGTAGTATTAGTATGTGATAGTTTGTGTTAAATAAAGGAAAATTTTGTGTTTTGATTTTATTGTTATTTGTTTTAGATCTTGATTCTCCTCTAAGTGATCCAATCCCTGAAATGTCTGCTGCTGAGGAATTTGAAGAAGAGCGTAGCTGGAAATCATGTAATGTGAATGGAGAAGACAGAAAGATTGACATGAAAGTCATTGAACCTTACCGAAAAGTTCTTTCCCATGGAGGTGAACTTCTTTTTTCTATATTTTTTTCAAATTATAATAAAATAACTTTAGACTGTGTTTTAGAAGAAAACAGTATAAACTTTTCAAATCTGAACGTAATTTTTTTAAAGCTTTATTGTATTATTCTGTTAAAGTTGTTCTATCTCATATCCAGGTTATCAGGGTGACGGTAATGCAATCATCATATTCTCAGCTTGCTACCTTCCAGATCGTAGTCGGAAAGATTATGAATATGTTATGGACAATTTATTCTTGTAAGAATGTTTTTCTCATCCTGAAAAATTATGTAATCCGTAATAATGTTGTTTTAAATTTTCTTAATATGTTGTGTAAAATGGTTTCAAAATGTAGTTTAATTGCAACAATAACTACTGTTGATATTGACAGGAAAAGTTTGTCGTAGTTTGTACCAAATATTGTGACGGGGTTTTTTAATGATGATTTTTTACTACAAATTTAACTTCAGATTTTTACAGGTAATTTTTTACTGCAGCTGCTTTGTAAAATTGACTTTTTATCATGTGTGTTTGCTACTCTATTATAAAGCTACTAATGAATCATATTAGTAATATATTAAGCATTATGTGTTTTGTATATGTTAAGGTATGTGATTGTGACTCTGGATGAATTGGTTGCTGAAGATTATATTTTGATTTATCTCCATGGAGCCACAGAACGAAGCAATATGCCAAGTTTTGGGTGGTTGAAGAGGTGCTATCAGATGATTGACAGAAGGTTAGACTGAAAAATATGAATTTCATTCTGTCTGTATTTGGATATATCTTTATTCTCATTTTATTTAAAATATAATCCTTCACTCAGTAATTTCATTTCCTTTCTTAAAATTAAAATATCGCTTATTTTTGTGTTTAAATGAAAATCGAAAACTATGGTAGAAATTCTTTCAAAGATGGAACTTCAATTAAAAATGTCACCAAAATTAATCTTCTATCAGTTTTTGTTTCAAGGAAAATTTTAACCCGTGCAAAACTCAAGGCTTTTAATTTTAATCCATGAATTTCATGTTTCATGTTCTTCTCATGTGTTGTTCAATGTTCATTCAAATAAACTTTTTTTTAAAAAAAATTCTACACATTCATTAACTAATTGTTGTAATTTTGCTAATACTTGAAGAAAATTATATTGAATATTTATTATGATAATTATCAATAAATAAAAATAAACACATCTAGCTATCTAAGGTAATTAAAAAAAATTTCTTCTATAAAACTCTGAAATAGTTCTTATTTTATGTAAATAAAACTTAACATTATTTATTTTAAAGTAATCATTATTTTACTTTTAAAAATTCTTTTAAATACTTTTTAGATGAAATGCCATAGTTTTGTATATGCTCTATAGACATTAAATTTGAATTTTTGTAATTTGATTATTCTCATCTTTCTTACAATCTTTTCTTAGGCTGAGGAAAAATTTGAAGGGATTATACTTGGTCCATCCAACCTTCTGGTTGAAGACAATAGTAATAATGACGAGACCATTTATAAGGTAAGTATTTTAATCACTATCAAATATATACATACATCAATTTTCAAGCTTTTTATTTTCCTATAATTTGGGGGTATTTAAATCAAATTGTATAGAATATATTATTTCATAAAATGAGCTGAGAAAAAGTGCTTGAGAAATATGAGCATGGGCCTATTTAACATCTTGCTGCATTTTTAAAAATTTTATGTTGTGAATTAAAAAATATGTTGAATATTTCTTCAAAATACTTATTCATAGATGGAATTAAGAAGATAAGAAATTATTTAATATCTTTTCTTTTTTAATATTTTTTATGAAACTATATCACTCCTTCATAGACATAACTTCAATATCAGTGGATGTTAGTTCTTTGTTAACTTGCCTTTGTCTATATTTTTCTATTATAAATACATTGTGTTAATTTGTTTTCTTCTCTCTCTCGCACTCTCTCTAACTGAGAATAAAGTATATGCTGCCTCATCTTAACAGTATGGGTGCTACTCAGTAAAATAAAGCAGTTGATATAAAAAAATTACTACTTTAGATAAAAGTTTTGCAATAGGTGTTGTTTAAATCTTTTCCCCTGCTAAAATAAGACTGTTTAAAAGGTAAATGTTGTATAATAATAGTAGAGAGAGAATGTGTAAAAACTATAAGAAATAATATTGCTTTAAATGTTTATATTAATATTTAAAAGTTAAATTATTTTATTTATCGCCTTCCAGTTCAAAATTTACCCGAAAGTTGAAATTTGTGTACAGCTTGAAGGAGCTTTCCAATTTGGTGACTTTGGATTATGTGTGCATTCCAGATAAAGTCAAACAGTAAGTAAAAAGTTTCTTAAGATTTTTTCCCCCCAGAATTTATTGCATTTATTCAATTGAAAAATTTATGAACATTTGTAACTTTGTGTTTTGTTTGTGTTGATATATTGGTAAATTGAGAGAGAATATTATTTTTTTTTATTTTGGACACACAAACTTATAACCTTACAAAAAATTCAATTTATATTGATTTTTCTGTATGAAAATTTGTATTGGTTTTTTGTTTTGTCTATTTAAATACTGGATTGCAATGAGTTTTTTTAAGGGAAATATTAATTTTAAGATGGAATAAAATATTTTTAAAACATAAAGTGACTGAAAATATGTCAGAATACTTAAATTGAAACAATTCTTTTCACCATTTTGAATTTTGCTGAAACATCTATTTCTGTTTTGCAGAAATGTTTCTAATTAGTTCTTTTTAAATACATTAGTTAGTTTAAATTATGAAATCATTTCTGCCATTTAATTGACTTTCTAATTAAAACTACTTGAATTATGTATGGGATGTTTTTTTATTTATTTTAATATTGATTGTAATACATTGTGATTAAATAAGAGCTGTTTTATTTTTAATTTTAATTAACAGTAAGCAATTGAAAAATAAAAATAGAATTTTAAACATGTAAAAACATAACAACTCCAAACAAAGCTAATTGTTTTATTTGAGTTTTGATATGCAAGTGAGCTAGAGTTTTGTGTTTTCATTTAATGTAAAAATTTTATGTGTAGTTCAAATGTTTCTTTGAGTGTAAATTCAATTGCCATACAATTATCCTTTACTCTATTTTATACAAAAACTGCTCTTTTGATTCCTTTCGATTATTATTTTTTCTTACTGTGTAGAATGTGCTCTCCTTTTTTTAAAAAAATTGAGAATTCAGAAGATTTTTCATCTAATAATCAATATTTTTTATATTTATTTTTGTTATATTTAACAATTTTGCCTTTTTTTATGCTGTTTGTTGGTTTTGTTATTGATAACACTTTTTGTATTATATTATTTCCTACTTTCATAAAAACTTATCGTTAACCATCCAACTAATATTATAACTACTAATATCTACTTTGTTTAACCACCTAAAGATTTGATGAAGACTTGTTTCCTGATTAAGCCCAGCAGATTTTGCATTTTATGGTAGGTTTTATTTTTCTGGATCATTTCTCTCCTTTTCTAATTACTAATTACCAAACAAAATAATAACTATGTTATGTTGTTAAACTGTGCTTCTGTACTATCCTCTCTTCTATTGTCTGTGATATGATTATATGTATTTTTATGTAGAGTCAGACGAAATTATATGCTTATTAACTTTTTACATATGTTTTTTTTTTTTTTATGTATGAATTTAATCGATGTTTCTTATATATTTTACATTTTGTGCAATATTTTTTTTTTGAAGTTCAATACTACATAAGTAATACCTCATATTGATTATTTTTTATTTCATAATTTTACATGTAATAAAATAATTTGCCTTGTAAGCAAAAGATGACACACCCACTGTAACCTAATGTCATTGTATCAGGCTTGTAGTAGCCAATGTCCTAATCAAGCTTCTGTTTGTAATCCTGATACCACTAAACTAAACTCAGTGGCGCAACAGCCCACAAAAGCCAAGGCCTACTGTGCCTATCTCAGTTTTCGTGACCTTAAGCGCTGAAGTGCATGAGCAGATTTTCCAATCAAGTGGTCAGACTGATGTGAAACCCTCATTGTTTAGTGCCCAAGCGAGCTTGGTACTCATTTTATTGACCCACTGAAGGGATGAAAGGCTGAGTCAACCTTGCCCATCCCAGGGTTTGAACCCCTGACTTGTGGCTTGGAAGTGTGATATGCTACCACTTGCGACCAACAGGTTTTGATACTGCTGTTATATAGAGAGGCTGACATGTGTTAAATATATTATGGCTCAAAATCACACATTGCAATGGCATGTAGGTGCCAGTGAGTTGGCATGATGTGGTAGTTTGGAGAAGGGGGTGCCAGCTCAGGGTGTCTTTGTCACTTGACTGAGGTTCAAAGTTATAAGTTCCATTGCTCATATCCCTTGTGTTGCTTTATAGTGGAGCATTAATAAACACTCACACCATCTCAAATGAAGTCCTCGTCATTTAACTATGGCTCAAATTACAAGGCAAAAAGAAGCTAATCTTTAGTACCCTTTGCCTTGATTTTTAAACCAACAGAAACTATCCGGTTGTCCTTGTTATCATATTCTCATGTATCTAGTGTAGCCTCCAGCTAGCCAGAAGGATTAGAAAAAATACAGAATATATTATTTTGAAAATGAATCAATTATAGTCCAGAAGATGAAGCGTTGACTTGGGAAACAATGAATGTCAAGTCCAAAAATATGTGTGACTGTACATTAAATTCAAACAGGCTTTTAAAGCCTGTTTGAATTTAATGTGTTTTGCATTTAATTTAGTTTCCAACTCTTTCATTTGACATAAAAGAAAGAGTTGGAAACTAATTAAAGGTTCTATCTTTGCTTTAATTGTGGTTCAACATTCAGAAATTTATAATTGGTAGCTCATTTAATTCTAGGATGACCTTTAAATCCAAACTAAATCAGAGAAGCAAATGTTATAGTGATATTGTTACTGAGAATAATAGTCTTTTCAATGTACTAGCTTATGAATTTCTTAAAATGGAAATAGAAAGATACGCTACACTTTTATCATTTTTCCTAAAACAACTTTTATATTTGGTAAAGGATATTAAGCAGTAGATTTGATTGAATGTGTGTAAAATAGCAGATAGTTATTTAAAAAATTTATACATTTTAATCAAAAAAAATCTTTACTGACCAATTCTTTAAAATTATGATAAATGCTTGCATTTATAATTACAATTTTGTATTAGGATAACTGCTGCAAGAACTAATTACCTTTATATTTTAATATTAAGGTTAAAAATAATTTTTAACTCGTTTTATTTAAAAAGTGCTTTGTTTTGTATTTATTGCATTAATTCTAACTCTGTAGAAAAAACAATTATTATTCCTTGATATTATATGAAAGCTAAATGTGAACCTTTGATGATACTTTTATTCTTGATTTCTCATCAAAACTTATGCATTCTTTTTTTTTTTCATGTACAGGCTAGATTTTGAGAAATCTATGAGAGAATACTTGAAACACATGAAACCCAACAATTTGAATTCAAATCCTGTGTATTTAACATACTTGGACTCTCTGTATAGGACATGATTGTTATTTTGGAAGAAAAGTGTTGGAATTAGAACTGCTTACTTACATGGACTAATGACTAAGAAAAGTCTTTTGATAAAAAATGAGCTTTGTGTATGATCTCAGAGGGTTATAACTTTGTTTTAGCACTCACATCTAAGGAATTCCAAAATATATCTATTGCAGTTGAACTTTTAATGTTGGAATGTTTCATCAAATTGTACTTTGTTCAAATTGTGATAATCTTTTTGTTGCATTTTGGTTCAAGTTTGTTTTGTTCTTATGGGGTTTTTAAAAAACAAGCTTGAAGGGTAGTTAAGAAAAAAGTTTTTTTTTATTGCCTTTTTTTAAAATTTCATTTCTATGCTTTAAGGTGATGTAATAAATTTTATATAAACTAATTTTACTGTTTAATTAATTTTTTGTTAGATGTAAAGAACATTTATTAGAGAGAAAAGGTAATCATTAAAATATATATATTTATTATTTAAAGTTATTTTTAATAGTTGTTAGTAATTAGTAATAACAGCTTTAATATAACTGACTTTATTTTTTTTTCTCAATTTATGTTGTTTTTGTATGAATTAATTTGAGAATATATTTATATATTTATTAGATTTTATTCCAATTTATATATTAAATAAATCTAAATTTATTAAAGTATACTGATGTACATTTTAATTTTTATGCAATTTGCTTGGTAAATTTAAACAATCTCGTTTTTTTAATTGTTCCTATCCTAATTTTTTATAATCTTTACATTCTTTTTAATAATATTTATGGGCAACTTTGATCTAGATTTTGGAACTTTTAAAAGTTATTAAGATAAAATATTATATCTATGCATCACATCTTTTAGGATTACCACTATGTTTTTTAATTTAAATCAAAAAGTACTGCCTGGAAGTTTTTTATACTTAAAGATTCATTAAAAAATTATTTATTTCCAATATTAAGAGACAAGACATACTCGGGGCTATTATATTATCAGTAAATTCTATTTGAAGATCTATGTGATAGTTTGAAATCTAGAACATTCCATTTTCATAGAATGTTTTGTTCAATCAATGTGTTCATGCATTAAATGATTAAATGCATTTGTGAATGTATGTCTGCCTTGTGAAGTAGTATTTATTTGGTAGTTTAAGCATGTGTTGTATAACCATTGTACTGTTTAATATAGTATTTAGGAACTGTTGAATTCAGATGCATTTATGCTGAGGAATTATGAATCTTTCAAATGTTTTTTTTAATGAAAATGATTCAGTAAAATATATCATTTTTACTTTTATAAATCAGAAATGTGTATTATAAATTCTTGTGTATGTAGACTCTACCAATGTTTTTTGAAACAATAATTTCCCCTAAGAAATTTTGGGTATTAAAAAATTTCTTTCATTACAAATTTAATATACTAAAATTATTGTTAATTAACTGTAGTATTGTGCATATTTCAAGTAGTGTTAGTTTGAAAATTCTTTTTGTGATGCATCTTATTAAATAAGCAAATAGATTTTTTTTAAAAAATAGTTTCTTCTATAATAAAGGAATTCTGAGTGAAGTTATATATTATGTAAATAAGTATAGATATATATTCCTGCCAAAAAAGCAGCCAGAAGTTTTATAACTTTACTGTTGAGAACAAAAATATTAGGCATTACTACTTTGATTGTAAGAGTACTTAGAATTTTAAAATTTATATTACTTTTGGTTTAAATAATATATCTATATAAAAGTGATGTTGCTTGGTATTTAAATTAAAATCTATTTAATTGAAGAAATATTAATCCTTTTAGCTAATTATGTCATAGGATTGTATTTTGTGTTTCTGAAATTGCAGTCGATGTTTACTTACTAACCATCCATAAAGATTTGAAGGAACACTTTAATAATATATTTAAATTAACTGATATTTTGGTTTATCATGTGCTAAATATACATACAGGGGCAAATGAGAAATACTGAATATATAAGAATATTTTTATAATCACCTATCTTTTAAATTGTATTGTAATACTTTTTTTTTTCTTTTCTGAGTGTTTAAATTTTAAAAATACTAAGCAAGAAAAACTAAGGAAAATTGATTGAAATTAAAATTATGGATTTTTTTGTAAAAAAATATCCAATTGGTAACAAAAATTCAGCTGTTATTTTAAATGTAAATATTTGTTAAAGATGTAATTTGTTGTCTAATATGATATTTAAAAACAAATTGCATGCCTTTCGGCTTACTCTTAAATTTATGTTCGTTCTCTTTTAACGAACAATTAATAAATTTCATAAATAGTTTTATATTGAGATGAATTCTTGTGGTAAAAATGTGCCATTTTTTATACTACCAGTGCATTGTTTGGAAATTTGTTGTTAAATTGAAGTATTTTTCATTTTGTTTTACACTGTGCAATATATTTTTCAGTAATTTTATGCTTTCACTATAATGGGAAAGAAATGCTAGCATTGTAGAGAATCGTACATATTATATAAAAGGCATTCCATTTTTATGTATATCCTGATATGTATTTTTACTTACAGAGGTTATCTTTTGAAATATTATGATACATGCAACTTTTTATTTCTGTGAAAGATAAATTATTGTTCGAAGTATTTTGTGCCATCATTTATACAAAGCCAAATGTGACTTTTTAAACCATGAAAAAAGAATATTAGTAAGCTTGTTCTATTTAAGAAAACTACTAAGCCATATTTATTATAGAATTAAATTTAAAATGTTATTAAATGTATTAATAGGATTTAATACAGTTCTTAGGCATAATTTCTTTTTGTTTACTTTTACATTTCCTAAAGAAATACTTTACTCGTTCTGTCTTGTTTATTGAATCGTTTTAATAATTAATAGTTTTTATTTAGATTGGTTTATGAGGAATTAATTATACAGGAGGATGTTAAAATTCTTCAAAAATGTACAAAATGTTTGACTGACTTGAGAATTTATTATGTATGTGAATGTTAATAAAAAAATTTTATAGACTTTTTACTAGAGTAAATATTAACTGTATTGTGTTTAAACGTAGTATTACCATATTACTAGTAATGCTTTTGAGCATTATATCTTAACAAGCAAAAGAATATCAAAGTGTTGTTGTTTGAGGCATGCACTTTTTCATGTTAAATATCACCATTCAGTAAAGTATATGCTTTTTGCACAATTGAGCACTAACATGAACTTGTGACAGTCCTTTAAAAAATGTATTAATATATTTATGAATCTGATTATTGTGTCATTTTTTTTTTTTTTGTTTAATTGTTTGCTAAGAATTTCTGTTAATAAAATCATTTTATTTTTTTAGTACACAACCTTTTGTATTCTTATAATATGCATAGAATTTCTTAGCTAAGTGTTTTTTAAAGTATTATAATAATTACATTATTTTGTATAATGTATATTCCCTTCCTTGTGAAAGATTGCAATTTTTCCATTTATAAATTATTTTTCATTTCTCCCCCCTTTCCTTTAGTTTCATTCTAGTAAAGAAGATTTATTTTCCATGAAATATATATATATGAAATGAAATAATTTAAAATTCTTGGATTAAATAAAACCCTGTGCTCCCCTATCTGCTTTTACTTTGCTACTTCATGCTGAATGAGATCTTTTATAGTGTCAGCAGCATATTTTTAAAAAATGTGAAAAACAAATAATTTTTATTTAAAAAGTTATATTTTGTAAGTAATTTTTAAGCAAAATGTATCCAAATTATGCCAAATATATTTTAGAATGAAATGAAAATATTTTCCTTTTGAGAAGTTTGTTTTTTGTTACAGTTAATATTATTTATTGGATATTCTGAATGTTTAAAGCAAATTATATCCAAAATGCATGATTTTTGTAATTTAATTAAATTATAATTCTTAACTCAAACTAGAAACTTATATCATTCGAATGGACTGTTACATACTATTTTATAGGAGCTAAATATATTTTTTAATTATCACTTGATTAATGATTTATTTTATTTAAAAGCTATAATTTTCACTGATTGATATGTAATTTACAGTTGTTGTAAAGGTAAATTAGTTTATAACTTGAAATGACATGTCTTGCAAGTAATAATAATTATTGCATAACTCTTGTTTTCAATTATAACTCCTGAAGTGATAGTTCCTATACACTTGTTTCGAATATTCAAATACATTTCTTTTACAACCATCCATGTGAATACTGAAAATTATTGTTTTTGGAAAGAAAACACAACGTCCACACATATTGTTTTGCCAAACTATTATCCTTCCATTTTCAAAAGTTTACATTTGAAACTAATTTAATATATTCCAATATTGTATATTCTATGTATATGTATATAATGCTATACTTGTTGAAAATATATGAAGAGATGCATTTCAAACTACTAGCACTTATTTCAGTTTTATAACACCTTAACTGAATGGATAAAACTACATGTTATTTGTAAAAAAAAATATATATATATAAGTTTAAATAAAGCTTTCATGGCTAATATTTCTGTATGAATTATTGTAGTGCAGAATTTTACTCATTATAGTGCTTTTGTTATTCTCTGAGTACACTTTACAATCTATATGACTTACCACCATTTACACTTGAAACTACATATAATCATATCAGAATGTTAAATAAAGGGAGACAACTTTATTTCTAGGGTCAATAATTTCCCATAAATATTTCCAATAAATGTCTAATTATGTATTTTTCTCATATTATGTACAATGTACACTGAGATTCATGTAAAACAAGTAATATAAAAAAATAAAAGAAATTTAAGACAATTCCCTACTTTGACTGGATGAATAGAAAGTATTTTATTAACGATTGAAAATTTGTGAACAAGATATATATAGAGAGACATAGGGAGAGTGAACTAATAGTAGGAATTGAAAAAAGAGCATGATTTGTCTGCATTGTTGTAACAATTCACACCCGGTTTGGCTGAAAAACTGTTTTTGATGCCAGCTTTTGTCATTGTTACAACAATGGAGAAGAATCTAAGTTGGCGTCAAAAACCGGTAATTAATGAATTAATGTTTGATAAAACTGTATTAACAACAAGTGTCACCCACTACAAGTTATTTGAACTTGATTGAATGAATAGAAAGTATTTTAAGAACAATTGAAAATTTTAACAAGATATATATACATATATAGGGAGTGAGTGAGTTAATAGTAGAAATTGAAAAAGTTGGTACTCTTCATTTTCGTCAGCACAAATCTCTCCAATCAGGCTTTAATGGCGATAACACACATAAAAAATGTTATAAATTTTCTTTGCTTTTTCATGAATTTTTGATATATTATGAAAAGACGTTACTGATAAGAAAAGACCATTACTTGTTTTGAAAATGTGATGGTAAAAGGTTACCAGCAGGAATACTCCGTTTGACATCGGTTGTATCATTTTTGGCGAAACAGAAAAGTAAAAAGTTTAACCTGTTTGAATAAAAATAATGCAGAAAAATATAATTACTATTGACAATGAGCTCACTTTTGACCTTTTATTCAAAACAGAACATAGTCAAAAGTCTAGAAGCCCTGTATTGAACTTCATTTAAATCGATGCATGCAATACCAATAAATTCCAACTTCAAAAAATGTCTTAAATAATAGTTCAATGGGTTGTTTTTTTTCAAAATCACACTAATTAACAGGATACTTTATTGAAAGATTTCTTTTATTGAGAGTACCCGCAGCTATATTTAACAAGAAAACAAATCTTTTTAAAAAAATTCATTGCTTTTAATGAGAAATAATTCTCTCTGAGAAGAATTCAGCACAGATTAAAGCTCATATCTGCCTCGCTTATGGTATGTAGGATTGGAAAATTCAACAAATCAGGAAATTTTGGACATGTCCAAGTCAGCTGAGTGAGTCATTTTATCTGTTTTATATTTTCGATATATTTTTCTAAAAAGTTTCATCACTGAAGATGAATCCGATTACTTTCGCTTTGATTGTCAAAGCAGATCCATTTATACTTGCTACAAGAGCATTTACTATTTTATTTTTCAATCAATAAATCTACGTACTGATTTGTTAAGTATTAATATTTGATGGATTGCCTTAAAAGGCATCGAATTCATTTTCTGTTCCCATTCCATAAAAATAAAAACGTTGCTCAAAACAACAAAGTTTTCTGCCGGGAATGATTTGAGCTAACTAATGCAGGGGTGGGCAGACTTTTCCAGGGTAAGGGCTACTTCTAATTTTTTCAAGGTGTTGCGGTCCACCCAGTGCTATAGATGTAGCTGGGTAAAAGAAAGTATCCAATACAGTCGGACCTCTCCATTTTATGAACTTCTATTTTTCGAATTTCTTTATTTAGGGAACCTTTTCCTGGAACAGAGAACATTTCCGATTTTCTTCGTAATATTACCTCCAAATAGCGAAGTGCATTTTTTATTCAATGAAATTTTCCTTGTGATTCCATTTTTTTCCTCCGTATCTCTTAAAATACCGTATTTACTCTAATTCTAAGCCGCACATTTTTCCAATGTTAATGCTGCTGAAAATTGGGCGTGGTTTAGAATCGAAGAGAAAAAAAAATTGGTTGGATGTGGTATTTAAAGCAATTACAGCTTCATGGATGTATTTAAAAGTTTATAACACTAATAAACAAATTAATTATTCACTTCTCCTATTAGTTTTCCTTTTGAATTTTAATTTCGTAAAATTGGCTATCGATAAAACATGTTAGATATTTTTTCTATTTTCACAAAATCTTGTTGAGAATTGGGCTTAGGCTTAGAATCGTTGGCGGCTTAGATTCGAATGGGTACGATAATTCAAAACTTTCGTAAGATGGTATGATTATATATATTAGGTCTTAGTGAAGGCGGTCACCCCAAAATGTCTTGGCGGTCCACCGGTCGATCGCGATCGACTTAATGCCCACATCGGAGCTAATTAATGGAATTTTTATTATTATTATCAAACCATCTGCCGTTAGGTTATTTTTATTTTATGACCTTGAACCGCTCCCTTTGCTATGTTATCATGCATGATGACGTTGCGAATGATAAAGGGAGAATGCTTTAATTTAAATAAGCGGTTCTTTAATTGTGGGCGCCTTTCTAGGAGGTTCGTGCAGCTTTTTCTTTTTTACAGACTCTAAAAGGCCTCGTGGAAAAATTAAAAGATGGGTTATCCTAGACCAGTGATGGCGAACCTATGACCCGTGGGTCAGACACTGACCCACGCAAGCTTTTTAACTGACCCACGATTGCTAAGCTACTACCTGTTTATTTGGGTGGGCTTACTTAGATTTTCTAATTTGTGTAGATTATTTATATTCTATTTGTATTTTTTTAATCACTACATTGACCCAAAAGCAATTTAAATGTTGTCTATATAACCTTCAGTTTGATCATTACAGCTCCAAAGTTACGTAAATGACAACAAATGTGTATGAAAGTATGTAGTATTTGAAATAAAGCAAAAGAGTGTTTACAAAACGTCAAATAAAATGTATAATTTTACTCACAAATTTTTTTCTTTTTTTTGAAAAAAAAATTGACAAACCAAAGTAAATATATAACCATATTTAAAGCACTTTCTTCTGATAAAAAATGCACTTTTCTAAGGTTATGTTTAGTTATGTTTGTAGAAAGAGATTTCTATATCACTTGTATCGTCCCCTCCCTGTTTCACCTTGTGACGCCATGCGTATGTCTGTCATTCTCGATACTAGCAATTTTTGGCTGGCAATTTAAGACGCGCCTGTACCAGTCAGTACCAGTGTTGAGCTTAGTGTCATCCATTTCGAACGCATTTAAAAGTAACGCGTATTGATGTGTATATACAGGGTGTCCAACCTTAATGTGACCCAATAGCTAATTCCCGAACCGTTCGTTTTAGATATGAACTTCCAATTTGAAAAATGTTTTAATACAGGTAAAGAATGTTTTTAAATTCTTTTCAAACAAAAAAAAAACCCATTTAGAAAAACATTACAAAAATTTATTTTTTATACGGTCCCTAGTCCTATCAGTTATATTTAGGAAATGATGCAGTACACAAAAACAAAGTAAACACAAAAAGTTTCATTTTATTACGATAAAAACTGGCCGAGGTATGGAACTTTGAAAATCCTATATTTTATCCATTTTATCCGCTATTTTCAAGAAGCTAGTAAGGGGCCGTCTCCAAAGTGAAATTAGTTGGAACTCTGCCAGGAAACTCGCTCTTGCACATCGCTTTTATTTAATCGTTTTTAAATTTAAAAGCATGCGTTAATAATACAGCAATTGAGTACTTAAGAAATAAATTTTATTCTGTGTACGTGTAAAACATAGAAAAAATAAAATATTTTGGACGAAGAAAACATTTCAAAAGCAGTTCCAAAAAATAGACTTACATGCTGCGTTTTCAGTCTGATTTTATATGCTTTTGCTGATCATCAAAAACGTTAAAAATCTGCTGTGTAGTCGCTTGCAATTGCATACAGTCGTTTTCTAATGTTACGAATTCTAGTACGGGAGAACGAGAAGTATACAAAGGAATACGGCGAAATGGTACTGTTTTATGGGCAGTGTAATCCAAATAAGAGAGAGGCGGCCAGACTTTATGCCTTAAATTTCCCACTCGAAGACATCCATTTTATTGTACAATTACCCGTGCTGTTCAACCCTTGAATAAAAAACTGGGAGTTGTCATAGACGTATTCCCTTGTCTGGTGCCACACTTTGTACCTTCACCAATATTTAAGTTAATTTGGTCATTTTGATATAATAAAGCCCCTGATTCCTGATTGGCACATCGTTCCACATTACGCTATAATTTGAACGGCAAATCCTGTATTATTTTGCTGCTATTTGTTAAAACAAGCTGTTTTAATCTTTTCGGTATAAGTTGTATTTCGTTAATTTAATTTTTATTGTTTGCCATACAGCAATGCAAATTGTTAATCTATAATGTTTACTACAATATTTTAATATTGCTATGATGTTTTTCTTTTGCTCTTTCAGTAGATAGTTAATTACTGTTCTCTAAACTCAATTTATATGCGACCCCCTTTTCTGAGCAACTCAGATGCTTCAAATTTATGTAGACATAACTCGGTCAGTTTTTATCGTAATAAAATGAAACTTTTTGTGTTCATTTTGTTTTTGTGTACTGCATCTTTTCCTAAATATAAGTGATAAGACATGGAGACCATATAAAAATTTAATTTTTGTAATTTTTTTGTAAATGAGTTTTTTCTTTTTGTTAGAAAAGCACGTAAAAACATGCTTTACTTTTTTTAAAACATTTTTCAAATTGGAAGTGCATATCTAAACCGAACGGTTCGGGAATTAGCTATTGGGTCACATTAAGGCTGGACACCCTGTATATTAGGTACGTTAATACAAAATTTCTTCTCAAATTATTGTATTCTAAATATAAATATTCTTAGTTGTAGCCCTGTACAATGTCAGCGATTAAAAGAATTAAAAACAAGCCACACAAGTTCCAGGCAAATGGTTCAAGCAGAATGGTTTGATAAATATTGTGTAATTGAAAGGAATAAAATAATTATATGTGTAATTTGGAATGAAATGTGACTTCACGTACATACGAGGTTTGACACACTCACAAAAAAAGGACTGGTCCAATAAATCATTTTACTCACAAAATCAGTTTACCGTGATATTATCACATTCAAAGTAGTTCCCCTCAGTATTCACACACTTTTGGATTTGGTGCTACCATTGCTGACAACAGTTCTGGAACGAGGTTTTTGGAAGACCCTTCAGGAAATCCTCCGCTTTTTCCTGAACCTCTTGAACTGAGGTAAAATAGGTTCCTCTTAAGCAATATTTAACTGTAGGAAATAATAAAAAAATCGCATGAGGCCAAATCAGGTGAATAAAGAGGATGCCCAATCAGAGCAATGTTTTTGCTGGTCAGAAACTGCTTCACGGGTAGGGTGGTGTAAGCGGGTAATTTGTCTTGGTGCAACAGCCATTCATCACTCCACAATTCTGGCCTTTTTTCCTTAATTTTTTCACGAAGTCTCTTTAAGTACATCAATTTAGTAGAGTTGATTAAAAGTCTGATCACTGATGTGAGTGGAAAATCACTCATATCATGAATTTTGGCAATGTTTTGGTCTGTAATCGCTGACCCTGGGCGCCCAGCAGGTTCATCATCGTCCACACTGACCCTTCCCTCTGAAAACCGCTTATGTCATTCAAACACTTGTGTGTGCACGTGACAAAGTTTCCTTTCTCTAAGACTCGGTTAGTATTTGAAAAGTTTTCGTGGCTAACTTCTGAAGTTTCTCTAGAAACTTGATGTTGATTCGACATTTTTCCGGCAGAATGCAATTGCACGTGTTCACTCAATGACGCAGTACTCCCAACTGGTGTGATCGATTAAGACGAAGCTGACCACGTGAATAGAGAAGGTGCATGGGACGAGTCTCCAAAACAGTTGTTGCTAACTCCACTCTTTTTTCAAGATACACATTTAGTCTAGTTTTTTTTGTGTTACCTCTTGTATAACGTTTAATGACATTTTGAAACCTTGCATTTAAACCACGACATGTCAACAGAAAAAGAAATTTACAAAAGAAAAAAAAAAGATAATTTTTTTCAAAGTAGTGTTATAAAAAGTTTTTTGGTTCCAAAAAGTAACATTGCAGCTGTACTAGTTACCAAGCTGCCCATTGCATTGCTCGCCTCAGGAAATATTTTTCAGAAAGAGAATATGTAAAAAAAATCATTTTTAGAATGTAGTCCTACATTGTTTGTTGAATTTAACGAAAAAGACTTGATTCTAAAGAGTATAAATGAATCAGCTGTAATTCACAATATAATTAAAGGTCGAACAATAGAATAAGAAAATAATATTTTTCGCTAATACATAACTACTTATGTTATGTAGAAATGTATTCAATTGTTTTAGATAAGAGTAATGATGTAAATGTGTCGTGGCACATAACCTCCCCTAAGATTATCATCACCTCGTCTAGTGTTACTCATATCTAGATGTGTAGGTGGGTTAACGAATTCAAAAGATATCTTTACAAATCACAATATTTATTGATACCTCTTAATCAAGGAAGGTTACATACACACTATTCAAATTTAAGAACAATAAAACACAGTGGAGAATGAGAAGGGGATGATTAGCGGAACTACGGAATCTGATCTAAATCCACGAAAGATCAGCGCGTACAATTACAACTAACACACGTACACATATTTATAGTTTCTAAGTCACTAACCTGATTCTTATCTTTCAGCAGGTCCGTCTTGTGATATACTGTGGTTCCGGATGGATCGGATAAGGGCTGATATTATACTCTTGAATTTACGAATTCCATCTTCCGCTTTTCAGCTTTGCTTATAACTTTACTACGACTAAATTCGTCAACGACTGCGAGTTGATTTTTCCGATGCTTCGATTCACTTTACTTTAAAAATCTACTTCTTTACTTTACAACTCTTTCTCATTTCATTTCATTCTCTCTCGTTAGTAGGTAAGAAAGCCGATTCTGCGGTAAAGGCGCAGGCACAGGCGCAGGCGCAGGCACAGGCGCAGGCGCAGAGTTGAGTTGTTTTCCTCCTGTGGAGGCACAGGCGCGGAGTTGTTTCCCTTCTGTGGATGCTGCGTGGAGTTGAGTTGTTTCCCTCCTGCTATGGTTTTGGTTTTCGAGTTGATGGGGGAGTTGAGTTGTTTTCACCTGCTGTTGAGTCGTTTCCCTCCTGCTGCTAAGTTGAGTTGTTTTTTTAAATGTGTAAAAAAAGTTTATTGAAATGTTTAAAGTGCTCATGGCGCCACCTATCGGTTAAACTATACACTAATTATTAGATTTTAAAATGATTGAAAAAATAACGCTCAAATAAAAAAAATAATAATAATAAATCCAGATTCAAACTCACAGCCCCAGAACAAAATGTCTCCATAGGACAATAGTTTTTCAGTTACGCTAACCATTGTCCTATGAAGGCATGCAGACCTGAAGAAAACTTAGGTTTATAATCTCATGAATTTAATTTTGCAGGCGAAGCAGATGGCGACATTTTCTTAATTAAAATGAAATAAAAAAAAATATTTCACTTATATTATTTTAATAATTTGTAAATTTTAATGCGGTATAATGATTACACATACACAGTAAAAATGTGACGTAGAATACTCGTAATCAGCGTGTGAACGGTTTACGATTGAACTTGTCTTAGCTTGTCTGATCTTGATTCTACAAGACGGCGACTGAATTCTACGTCAGAAATTATCTCAATGCTTAGAGCGGATGGATACATTGTTGGCTTTAAAAAAGTTTATTTTTATAAATCTGAAGCAAAAAGAATAATTTTTTTTTTATAAATATGGTTATATTGTTAATTTTATTCATACTGCTTTCTAGTTTAATTTATGTTGAAATAGTTTCATTTTAAAAGATAAATATCAGTATACATCTTTCAAACAAATTATCTTAGTATGTTAAGCATAAGTGATATTTTAAATATATTTTGTATAAAAGAAAGGAAAAATTTATGTTTATGTGCTTAAAGCAAACTCTTTGCCTTTTCCAAAGAGTATAAATTGTATAACTATTCATTGCAATAACCATTTAGTTAAAATATTTTTTAATTGAATAGAAATAAAAAAAAAATATTTATTATACATTGTTTTAATAACAAATTGTAAATTTTAATTCGGTATAATGATTACACATACACAGCAAAGATACAAAGTAAATTGTTTATTCAGAAATCAACATCTTGTATTGCGTTTTACATTACAATTGTATATATATATATATATATATATATAATATATATATATATATATATATACATTACAGGAGAACAACAAATTATAAAATTGATTTCAGTATAAGGATTACACAAAAAGATACAAAGTAAGTTGTTTATTTACAAAAGCAGCATTCCATTTCACATTACAATCTTTTATTTACATTACAAAAATCACATTATTGTGTCATCATTGGATTTTATGTCTTACTGCTCATCGAATAGGTCTAAATTCATCAATGACCAATGTCCATGGGCAAGCGTAGTAATGCCATCATCATTAATAAACCTTTTGTCATCTTTATAGGACAGAGCAAGTTTGTTTTGCTTTATGGAGTGTATTGAATGAAATTTGGATCTAATTAAGTTCATGTCAACATATTTTAATTTTTGATTAAAAAGACAGGCTTTGTAGTCCTCAAATGTTATTTTATTTTTTATAGTTTGTTTTTTAATTCCTTTTAACCGCTTTTCAATCTTATGGTTTGTTTTGTAGGCATACATTTTCGATTTTAATCCTACATATTCTGTCATAATATTTCCCTTGTTTTCATCCTTCATTTTCCCGATGACTTTTTTGTTCACTAGAGGTAAATTGTAAATGTTGTTTTTATCATAATCTGAAGTATCATATAAGTTAATATCATTTTTCATGTCACTGTAAAAATCATCAGTTTTTATTTCATAGATAAAGGAATCGGTGTCTGTATACATGAGCTTACTTTCGAGTCGTAACGGTGCTTCATGTACTCATAGTGAAAAGAATACATTAGAACTTTTGATAAGTCTAAAATTACCATTCCTACCTGTATTGGTTTCAAAAATTTGATTTGGGTTTTTTTTAGATGGACGGCCATTAAGTTTTCAGAAAATATTGTGCGTCGATTAAAATTTGATTTCGCTATTAACTTTCGAGCCTGCTCTTCTGTTGAGCATAAACGTATATCTACTCTTCTTCTTACATTTTCCATCGTTTTCCCGAATATGCTGTTATTCATTAGTTTGTAATAATCCTTCTGAAAGTCATTTACAGCTTTAGTTCTTAATTTAGTATTATAATCTATGTAATTTTTAAGCCAAGGAGATTGAAAAAATTTTAAAACTCGATGAGTTTTTTTCAAGACTAACCCTAATTTTAAATATAGCTTTAAATTAGAATAATGGAGAACATATTTTGTTTTGGATTCCAAAGTAGTTAAAAGTCTAGGTTCTTTACAATTAGGTGGGGGCTTATTTTCAGGGGCAAGGGGAAAGTCTGAATGTTTGTCATGCAAATCGGAGGGATATTCAAGATCTACTTCCAAGATGTAACCTACATCGGATTCATCTGATAAATTTAAAATATCCTGTTCGGTTAAATTTTTATCACTCCAAACAAAATCTTTTAAGGGTAGATATTTACTCATTGCATAACCGTACAAATTATTTGCGTCAAGGTACATTAAATATTTTATCTCATCATCTGGGTTAAAATTAGACATATATTTGTTGTTAGCTATAGCATAACGATTGCAGCACTGACTTATACCTCCTCTTACACCCTTTTCTATAAAAAGAAGCATGTCGTAATCAGTGAACAGTTCGATAGCTACTTTAGTATGTAATAACATAGCATCCCATGATAAAGCTGGGGTGGTAAAATACCAACAGGGGTCAAGTTTATAAGTTTGCATGCATATTTTCCGAAAGTTTTCAAAGAGATCTGTTAACAATAGGACATCTGTTTTTACATATAGATCACAGTATTCACCAAGATTATTTAAATGAAATTCATTAAATACTTTACATGCATGATTATAATCCTCTACACTTATAGGCTCCTCATTTAGTTTATTGTAAAATTTGCTAATAGGTGGTAAACAAGAATTTTTACACTTTTCAAAACTATCAAAATAATCATACGGAAAAACTCCTTTTCTTAAAAGTAAATCTATTTTTTCTGAATCAAAATAATGTTTCATATATTTAAATTCATCTTTTTTAGTGTTTTTATCAAATTTTCCAAACTAGAAGACATGAATTTGAAAGAATCTAAAAACCTTAACTGAAAATCATTTGAAATATTTTTACTGAAGGAAATATATTTTTCTTCGGTGTTCGGAATTAAATTAATTTGTTTTTTATCGTATCCTAACTCCTTAATAAAAATATGGGCGTCATACCCAGAAAGATTATGGAAGAAAACAGGCAAAAATTTAGGGGTTTTCATTGCTAAATTACAACTATTACAACAAGGGCCATTAAATTTTCGAGTCACATAGTTATGATCCCTAACCTTGATATTGTTTTCGCGAAAGGTTTGATCACAAACATAACAATTTTTAGCATTATCATACAATTGCTTTTCTGATTCAGTAAGAGGTAATAATGGTTTTAGTTTTTTATAAATATTATCCATTTCTATTGCATCTTTTTCTAACTTTTCAATAAAAATTTTTGGGGCATCAATACCTCTATATACTACTGGATCTTTATAATACCCCCTTGATAACTGATAAAATAACAAAAACCTATCGGGACATGTTTTTCATAAATATTAGTAAATGAAAAGTTTGGATTAGGACCACAAGTATCAGTTTTCCTAGTTACACACTCGAAATCCGCATATACAACAAAGGGTATTTTTAAACAATGTTGAAAATTTTTAAATTTTAAAAACTTACTAGTTTCTGACGGCATTACTACTCTTGCAGGACTTTTATGTATACACATCTCATTGTGCTGAAGAAGTTTGTATTCTGTTTGCAAAGCACTTAAACATCTTTTACATATAAATGTTTTATGATGATGTTTTGAGAGTTGTTTGGAAACAAGTCGAGATAAGCTTTTAATGAAACAATAATGTCCAAACTCTCCATTTTTTACGTAAAGCAAATCTATATGTTTATCACACACTATATCACTGATGAGGAGAGGAAATATTTTTAAATCTTCTTCAAAAGAATAAATATTTATTCCTATATCGTTCATTTTTGAAAATTTTTTCACCTCGTTAAGCGGTGTTGGAAAGGATATTCCATCAAAGTTCAACTTATTTATGTGGGGACATAACTTGACGTTTTGTTGAGGTTGCTGGTGTTGGGGTAAAGAGCTGCGAGAATAGACCACATGAAGCACTGAGAGTCCTCATTATTGATGACATTGATGATTGCCTTAGTTTCAGCGATCTGCTTCGGCACCTCGATGAAGGATGATGAACCTCTGAATGGAGAATAACGGTTTGTGCGGACTTCGAGTCTTAAGATTTCGTCCAGTGTCCAGCCCGAGTCTTTACCCTCGAAATCCTCACTTTCTTTCACTATTTTCTCAGACATGTTGTCATAAAGGCTGGCGAGATTAATTCCTTGTAATACTTCATTATTCGGCGTTTTAAATTCAACGTTTTTTATCATTTTTCTGGCATCTGTCGCTTTCGAGTAAATGCAATGAACCCATTTACTCACTTTCAAGGATTTGTAAGTTTTGAGTTCA